>JAHREE010122440.1:0-11046 GCA_033628505.1 Tringa tobata | reverse complement strand
GGCTCTGGGTAGCATCATTGTCCTCATGGTGTATTGTGTCTACTCCCCTGCCCTGCCACCCCCTCCAACTGCAGGGTCCAGACTTCTTGCAACTGTTTCAGAGAGACAGCATGGCTCTGTCTGTGGCACTGGCATGCACAAACCCCTCTGATTTTAGGTGGAATTTGTGCTGTAGCTTTACATGTTTTGGGGAATCTCTGCCAGTGTCTATGTTAGAGCTGTATTGCACTCTTGATGCTTGGGCAAGATCTTTGCAAACTGAACGTGGGCATGGAAACTCTGTGCTTTCCTCTGTTCTTTGTGATGGTGGACAGTTTTTCCAACCTTTACAGTCTTTGTATATGCCTCAGGTTTACAAAATGTGGGAGGATTGGTGGGGCATCGTTTCCCTTTTTCTATCCACTATTGTTTTAATTTTCTGATTTATGGAATTTCAACTGAAAAATACCAAGAAATGTTTGAACACGTGAGCCTCTTGAGTCCAAAACTGTGGCAAGTGAGGTAAAAAACCAACAAAAGTTCTAATTAATTTCAGAAGTGATTATTCTGCTTTCAATTCTTCACAAGAAATGCCAAGCTATGCCAAGCTTGGGAATGTTGAAGCCATTCAGAGTGAAACACTGAGAGCCTGACAATAATAAATAATCTCTTTCCTCTTTTGGAAAATATATGTGGAAAGCTATCCAGCTGGATTTAGATCTCTCTAACGTGGCTGTGCCTCCGCAGAAGTCCACTCCCACATTATGTCAATATGCCTGAAGGCAGAAAGGGACCCATGGGAATATCTTAAAATGTGAATGCGTGCTGAAGGCTATCCACAAAATGGATGTGAGGGGTACCAGTAAGTGGCCGTTGCCAGGTGAGGAGCATCCCCTCATCTTTCTGTCTACCATGGGGCAGAAGTAGGTGTGCCCTTTATGGCAAGGTGGAGGGATAATCTCTCCATGTTGGTTTTCCATCTTGACACCTCTAGCATTGCTCCGTTGAGGCTGTCAAGAGCAGGAATCAGACACGCAAGCTGGCGTGGTCGTATCAGATCATTACCTGATGGCATAGGTAACAAGCTCAGGGGAAATCTAAGCACAGTTAACAGATATCAGCCAATTGAGTTTGTTTCCCTCTGGATGCTACCGCACATTAGAAAGTAACCCGGCAAGAGGTTTAAGTGCACGTTTTGTTCTTGATTTCTAACACATGTCAACAGGTTTTTTGAGATAACTTGCATCTCTGTGGAGTATGTGCTTGAGAAAAAGCAGGTAGCTGCCTGGCTGCTGTCAATGTGCTGAGGAAGCAGATTGCTTACCCTCCCTTGCCCTTCCAAAAATATCAGCCGGGAAGTTTAGCTGTGTGTTAGTTAAGGGGCTGATGGTGCCAGCCTCTTTGCTGTTGTTTTCAAGGTCAGCTCCAATTGACCTTGCTCTTGCTTCATTTAGTTGCTCACATTGTTTCCTTTTGATTCCCTGGCTGTGGTCTCATTGTTGGGATTTCCGCCTGTTCCCACGTTGTCTTTTGGTCGAGCCGATTGCCGCTTACTTCCTCCCATTCTGTTTGTGCCTTCTCCTCCTCCTCTTCTCCCCCTCTCTCCTGCCTGCTCCCTTTCCTCGGATTCCCTCATTCTCCTATGCCTGGTTTATTATTTCCCCATCTTGAAACATAGCCCAGATCCCTGACTTGCAGCTCCATGGCCCAGATGCCCAATATTTCCTCAGCTAGCTTTCAGGAGCAGCTGTTTCACACAGGAGCAGATTACATCTGTGTGGTGGGAGGCAGCTGCTCTATTGCAGCTTGAGGAACTCAGCAGGAGCCGCTGCCTCACCTGGAAGCAGCCCATGGGCTGTATTTCAGTGGTGCAGGGTGCTACAGGCCTCGCTACGGGCAGGTTTGTTTGTCCCTGGCACAGCACGAAGTAGGTGACGTGTCTCCATGTGAGCCGTGAGAAGACACTGGCGTGCACAGAGGCAAGTACAACTCGATGGTGTACAGCCAGCAGCTCTCCTACCTGTGGCTCTGGAGTGATAAAATACCACTTACCAGACTTGTCCTGCTTCTGAGGGAGGTGTTGGGTCCTGGCTTTGTTGAAGTTACAGCCCTGCTTGCCTGCTAGGGTAGGCTCTGTACGTACACCAGGTGGATGCTGTGCTGGGATGAGAGCTGCATGCTGTGAGAGCTGTGTGGAGCCAGATTTGGCCTGACGTGCTGAGCCCTCAGTTTTTCTACAAGGAATTTCAAGCAGTAGGAAAAGGAGGTCCTAACCTACTCAACCTGTGCCTGTATGAAAATGCCTATTGCTGGAAGTTAAATAACAGCAGGTGAGCATGATGCAGAGCAGATCATGAGGTTTTCCAATAAGCAAAGGAATCTGCTGGCAGTTTACACTGCTGCCATTGCAGAGATGTCCTCTGTGGCAGCACCAATGACAATCGATAAATCGATCCAGCGAAGCTGCCAATAACTACAGTTTTTTTAAAAAAAGAGAAAGTGTATTTTAATTATATTACCCAGCTCATTAGAAAAATGTATGTAATTAGAGGAGGACAGTCTGTGCCATCGCTTTGACAGACCCGAAGTCAAAGTTCCTGGTGGGTTTGCCATCCCCCATCCCAGATCAGGGTCAGTTGTTGCTCTCCGCTGCAGCAGTGTCATCCTGTTTGAATTTAGCCTTCACATGCTTTGCTGGAGGGAGAATTCCCTGTGACATCAGTTGCTTAGCTTTTCTCTCCTTCCTTCCCAAGCCAGCGGCACGCAGCCCAGTCTTCGCAGCAAGTGGGGGCAGTGCCAGCCAGCAAAGGGAAAGGGCAGCCTCAGCCCAGCATCCCAAACTCTCTGACAAGAGAGTTTTGCCAGCTCCCCGTGTCTCCTGGGCAACATCTTCCACTACTAAACCCCTGGTGGAAAAAATGATGGGACACTGTAAATATTGCTGTTTAAAAACGTCCAGGAGGCAAGCGGTCGTGGCCTTGCAATAAGGATGGCAAATTATTTATTGTGAATAGTACCCTGAAGGACACAATTTGGGCAGCCCTGTTGTGGAGGACACCTACCTGCCTTCCAGGTGCATCACAGGGTACTCTGGCCCTCCCCAGCCCTACGTCACACGCTTCCATGCCCTTCTTCCACAGTGCAGAGCAGAGACTTTTGCCCATCGCTTTACTTGCTGATGCTTTGCAAGGAGCCCATGTTCTTTTGGAGAGTGCAAATCTCACAGAGGAGGAAGCAGCCATGCAAGTGCCTGGCAGTGGGCAAGGAACGTTTTCAAGAGCATGTAAGTGTGCTGCTGGACCCTGTCCCAAGGATACTGGCTTGTGAAAAGAGCCTTGTCCAGCCTGTATGGCTGGGGTCAGGTTCCCTCCCGTGGCTGAGAGCTGCCACAGCAGGAACTGACAGCTCCCTGTGATGCTGTCCAAAGCATTAAAGGACAGGCGTCTCATCATAAAACCACTCCTTCTGAGATTGGTATTGAAATTATGTCCCACCTCTTGCCGGTTAACGACAAGATCTTCCAAGAGAGCACGCCTAATTGCTGTACATGGCAACAGGATACTCATTTCGAGCCTTTGCAACAGTAGACAGATCTCTGGGGTGCTCCTCCTAACCAGGACCAGACCTACTCTTGAGTGGACTGTCATTAAAGTGAGGGGATTTTTCTTATTTGTGTTATGCAAGGGAAAAAACACAGGTTCCTTCCTGAGCAGAGGACAGCCCAGCACATTTTTACCCTGCCTGTAGTATAGAAATGTCCCAAAGTCTTTGTAGGCTCTACCAGTCTGGTCATCCTGGACAGGCAAGAGTGGTTGGCTCTATTCTGGCACCCACAGCTACTGCAGTAGGACATGAGTAGGCCAGGTGCTGTATGGGTGTATATATGAGGTGAGTAGCTAGCTCATAATCCATGTGCATACTACAGGTTACCCGCCTTTTGGAACAATTGCTGCCTAAACTGTCAGTGCTACCAAAGTGCTCACCAGGGCATGCATTTGCTGATGTTTTGCAGTCACTGAGCACACCAGGACCGGGTGGGAAGTCAGCACAATGCCTCGAGATACCTTGTTGACTGTAAATGTGGCAGGAAGTCATTAAAGATTTCCTGAGCTACTCCCTGGGAAAAGACTAACTCCAGACTCTGGCAAAGTCAGGGGACTTGTACTGCCAGGGCTGAGAAATCAAAAGAAAAATTGCTCTAATAAGCCAACGTCAGCAGCTTCAGCAGGGAGCCCTCTGCTCCAGACAGATCCTGTGCCCACAAGGTCAGGGTAGTGATGGATGACGAGATTTGGGGGACACATGCCAAGGGGCTCTTTGTAGCTTACTCACTGCAGGCAGGCTCACCCAAGCCTCCCTAAGGCTCTGGGGGATAAGAGAGGTATAGACATAGGTCTGAATCCTTTGTCTCCAAAGCTTTGTAAATCCCTATAGGTGAAAATAAATGACAGCTTATTTCAAGAAAGCTGTTCAGTTGCTCCGTGAGCTCTCAGCCACAGCTCCAGGAGGGAGACTCACAGACGTTGAGCTCTCTTGGACCGACAGGGAAAGACAGTTTTCTGCCATCAGGAGGCAATCGGAGACTGGGACAAGAGCGTGAGCAATAAGGGAGGCCAAACCAGTCAGGCGACCTCCAGCGTTTGGAGGGAGCTTATTCAATAAGATTTTAAGGAGGTTGGGGCATAATTTAATGATGATACCAGGAATTCACGTGACTCATCTCGCTTGATGTATGGGATAACTCTCACTTTTGTTGCTGCAGATTGTCTTGAAAAATATCTATGGTTTACCAGCAATATGTTTTTTGTTTTGGTTTTTTTTTTTTCCCTAAACTTCACCAACCAGCTTCTCTGGTCAAGACTCAAATGTTGTCTCAGCAGATAAAAGGTCTTGGGGAATTACTGTGGAATTCTCATTTCTGGACTGTTTCTATAGGTGAAAAAATTTTTTAAAGTTTCTGCTAACTCTGTGATGTTATTTAGTTGCTGAAAAACTTAGTGTTTTGGGTAAAAAAGTCATCATACTTTGGTCAAGGGAGAAGAGCCAGATAGTTATATTTCACAGTGTTCATTTCCTCACTGGAAAAGAGCAGAGGAAGAGACCTTTCTTCTTAAAACAAAAAACCCAACAACAGGAAAAAAAAATATGAGAAGATTAGACAACGGCCAAACTTCTAGTTTTGAGTACCTGAAAAAAATCCTACAAGTGAACTTGTAAAATCAGGTAGTCTGCTGTGTCTAGCAACCACCAGCATGCATCTGGCTCAAAGTCCAATTCTGACTGCAGAGAGCGGCAGGGAGAGAAGCAAGTAGTTTGAAGCTGCCACTGAACTTGATCAAGAGGTATATGGTGATTTTTCTGTGATTTATTTTCTAAATGCTATTTGAATTTAGGATATTTGTGCATTGAATTCAGAGCATTGCTCACAAGCCTGCCAAAGATGATACAACTTTTTATCCTACTGGATCTGTTACAAGCAGGTGTCATTTCTAACGCACAAAATACCAGAAATAAGCTGTCTCTCTATTGAAAATTAACATTTATGGTCAGAATATTTTTTCTTTCTCCACAGGGAACAGTTATTGAATTGTTAGCCACTAAGCTAGTGCAAGCTGGTCTGCCCTGTCAGAAAATATTTTGGGATGAGAGCCGTGAAACATACTTTGTCCTGTCTGTTTAGCTTTACCAATATAGCATACTGCATAGAAACCAGTAGTCCTTTTTCCTCTCATTGTTGATTAAGGTACTAATTTAAAAGGCAAAAAGATTTTTTTCTTATCTCAGACTCACAGTATGTACCTCACATATATGTCTTTGACTCTCTTCCCACAGGAGAGAAGGAAAATATAGCTGAAAAACTACACGCACACAGAAACGTTCCCTGAGACCTGTGACACCGTTGTTCAGCCTCAGTCTCGCTGAGAAGGTTTCCAGACAACACTGCAACAATGAATTTCCTCCGGAGGCGTCTCTCAGACAGTAGTTTCGTGGCAAATTTGCCCAATGGCTACATGATGGACTTGCAGCGTCCCGACAACTCCACGAGCTCCCCAGTTTCTCCTGCCACAGAGCGAAAGCATCCACAGCCACCGCAGCCCTCACACTCCTCCTCTACTGGCACCAGCATCTTCAGCTCCATCTCCAGTGCCATGAAGCAAACCACACAAGCGGCTGCAGGACTAATTGATCACTCGGCCAGCCCCACGCCACCTGTGGCCCAGAAACCCAAGATCCTCCTGGTGATTGATGATGCACACACAGAATGGTAAGTCATCACGGTCCTCCCTGATGAATTCAGCTCTACAAAGTTTGGGGGGTGAGAGGGATCTTGGAAGCATAAGGCATCTGCAGGGGTGTACATGGATACTTTCACATCTAGGCCACCAGCTCCGGCTCCAGGTCAGTGTCTGAATGGTGACTTGCATAGGCTTTTCTCATATCTCTCTTGAAAAAAAAGTGTTCATCTGATATTCACTGGCAAAATTCTTCATAGCCTCAATGTATGAGCAAACATAAGGCATTCTTGGCTCAGCAGACTTAGCTGAGCCGTCACATCTAGCAATGGTCACAGCTGAAGGTGTGTTAGTGGTGTGGTTCAGGACCTGTTTGTGCTGGCTTTAAAAATGAGATGGCACTCAGTCTCTCTTGAGCTTTTCTCTGTATGCAAATTTATACATAAATTATGAAAAGATAACCCAAGCTTACTGCTACCATTAGTAATGACTGGAGTGCATTTGGTGGTCAGGGATCCTTCACCTGCTAAGCATAGCAGATATTTGCAAAAGGCTCTCAGGCTCAGCTAAGCCTCACATTTGTCTTGTTTGTGCAGGTCTCTGTTCACAAACAAAACTTCGGAAGTTTGTTTGGGATATTGGGCATCAGAGGACACTTTCCAAAGGGCAAGACAACTGAAGTCTTTTGAAATGTTAGAGAAATGACTTGCTGCTTGTTATGTACTCCCTTTCAAAGGTTTAGACAACTTTAGGCAAGTTGGCCAAGAGATCTATTTAGGGGAAAATCCAGATCACGCGTTGAGGAGATGCTCATTGTTTTGTCCACCAGCTTGTCACAACACAGAAAAAGCCAGAAAGGGTAGCACAAGCAAGGGGGCCGTATTGAAAACTTCAAAATGAAAGAAGTTGGGTTACCAGGTCTTGGCCAAGGGAGATTATTTTATTGTTCTTTTCATCTTACCTCACTCTTCAGTAAAGTTGTTGCCTTTGGTCTTCTCTGCTTTCCCAAGAGAGTGGGAATAAGGTGGGACCTGCCTCCCTGGGTGTGTCTTCACAAAGCAAGAGCTTAGCTCTTAGCTAAAAGGGAGCAGTGACTGAGTACAACTAGGTCAGGCTTCTTCAGCTTACTTTAAGAGAGGGAAAACAGTGGGACTTTTCTCAAAGGAAAACCAGCTTTTTAACTGAGTGGGAAAATCCCTGATAGGGTGGTCGTCGTATCAGATGTTTCACTGGTCTGTTGTGTTTTATCACAGTAGAAGCCTCTTAACACCAGATAGTTCAGTCAGTAACACCGGTCTTGCTCAACTCTGATTTCTCCTTCCTGGGTACACCTGCAAGTCTCCAGGAAGGCTGATGCTCACTGACCTCCATCTCTGCTCAGGGTTTTTGCAGTTCCTTAAAGATGCTGCCAGGTGGCAGTCCCTTAACACAGCATCCTCCAGCTGGGGATGGGAATGCACAGCTCTAGCATCTGGGGCTTAGCCAGCACTGCTTAGTCCAAACGCTGTAATGAGCTCAAAGGCCAATCTAGTTTTTCCTTGAGATTAATGGTTCTGAAGGTTGGACTAGATGATCTCTATGGTCCCTTCCAACTCCAAAAATTCAGCGAAAGATACTCTAAGCAGGGGAAAGGACGAGGAGGGATTGGACTCTGTTGCAGTATTTTCACATTTTAAAATACACACTGCATTCAAATCCCTGTCTTTATATCTCCCAGCTGCTGTTCTGTCATGCAGACTTCGTGGTCTGTGAGCTGAGCTTGCCCAGGGAGCAGCACCTGGGAGATATAAAGAGGAGATATGGCTATCCGTGCTGTCTTCACTCCTCCACTCGTGTGTAAGCACTCCTCGCATCCTGCTGTCTTGGCCACCCTTCTGCTGTCTATAACTTGGCAGTTTCTACACATGATAGGGGACCCCTTTCATTTCTCCCAGCTCTCTGCCTCTATCCACAAGCTTGCAGATATCAAATAATGCTGCTTGCAATGGCTCCCTGCCTTCAGTCTCTCTAAGGCTGTGAGGGCAATGAACAAAATTAGTGTATGTATTCATGACCACATCCTGACATATGTATGACATGAAAACCAAGGAAACAACATAACTAACCCTTGCCTGCCACAGATTTCCATGCCTCTTTGTAGCACAGACAGAAACACATGCCTAGAAACTTCTCCAGCCTAAAGGTAGCATGTGGTCCTTTCTGAGAGAGTGTAGCAATGCAGCCACTCCAGTAAGCCAGGAGTGCTACTTGGCAGTTGATTTTTGTGTCTCCAGGAAACTCAGTGAGCCCTTGAGAGCAGTGGCTCCATGGCTCCGTGGATGTTTATTCTTGGTAAGGTACTTCTGAGCAATGCCAGTCATCTTCTTGGTCTCGGCCAGGGTGTTATGTGAGCTCAAGCTGACCAACCCAAGGCAGCAATGTTTGCCTTGTGAGAGCACAGCTGAAGTAGCTGGTTATCCAGGGATTCTGTCTGTCCACTCTGCATCATGTATGGAAACAGCCCCAGACTTTGGAGGGTGAACAACAACTTATTGTTACTTCTGTGATGGTGATTTTGGGTTTGGAAGAAGCACCATGTTTGCAATGCATTTCACCTCTGCCTGCTCTGGCTCTTGCTGCTTGTGAAACCTTTGTACTTGGGTCTCAAGAAACCCTTCCCATCTCCTTTTAAAATAGTTAACTCTACTCAAAAAGATCCCCAAGAAATAACTACTGAAGCGCTACCTTTATTTTAAGGGTGGAGGGCTTCCACAATGCCTCCTCCCCCACACCAAGAGACGTGGGGTTTACAAAAAGGACTAGCTTGTTCACAGACAGGAAGGGTGAGAGACAGTGGGATCTGCCATTCGATTTCTCTCCTCTACATTAAAACACTTCCTCATAAATAGAGACTGTAACAAAATTGCCAAGCCAGACATTAATTTATCATCACTGTTTGTATTACAGTAGAGGCAAAGTAGAGGCAATGAGCTGCAATTGTGGATGTTGCACAAGTGCATGATGAAATGTTCTAACAACCCAAACAGGCAAGTGCATGTTGAATGTACTTTAAAGTGACAAATAGCCATCCTTTCTACTTTTAAGGAGATAGTGTGTCTCTGATGACACAGTATAGCACTCATCTTCTCTCAGAGGTCTGGAGGAAGCGAAGTGCATCCTTGGGAATCCATGGCCTGGCTTCCTCTGTAAAATCCTTACCACTCTTGACATGCAATACGCTATGGTTTATTCCAAAGCACTATAAAAATAATGTGAGCCCCACAGAATATGATCAGCTGTTTTCAGCATTAGCAGAAGTAGAAGAAAGGTACATTCTATTAAAAGCAAGGGAACTCACCCAGCTTTCTGTTAAAGTGGCAACATCTCGACAATTTTTCCATCCTTCTCCAAGACCTGGCTCTAGCACATTGCAAGGAAGCACACAGTGAATCTGCCACATGCAGAATGTGCATGAGAGGAAAACACTACCTGTATGGCTCCATCATGCTCTTGGCTTTGACAGGCAGCCCTCAGAGGCACCCACAGCAGTGAATGCATTGGCCTGCTAGGGAAAAACTCTGCTTCTCTTCTGTCATTGATAGAATCATAGAATTGTCTAGGTTGGAAGGGACCTTTAAGATCATCGGGTCCAAACATAACTTAACACTGCCAAAACCACCACTAAACCATACCCCTAGCACCACGTCTACCCGTCTTTTAAATACGTCACGGTGCATCTCTCAGCCAGGTAGCCTCCACCTGGAGAATGAGGCACCTTCTTGTGGGCTGGGAGAATCTGTGACTTGGGAGACCTCCAGAAACGCATCCACAACTCACTTACAGCAGCTGCCAGAAAGAAAAATGGAGCTCAGACATGAATTCACGCACACGCACGCACGTGCAAACACACAGCAAAAGGGAGCGGGGCCATTAGGAAAGGGGATGGCAGGACTCCATGTAATGGCACATGGGCCAGCTCTGGTAGCCTGACCTCAGCCGGGAGGAAAACATCCCACCTCTGGCAACTTCCTGGCCCGATGCACTGCTAAGTCAAGTCATGCTCTTGCTGGATTGAATTTCTCAGCAGATCAAACAGGATTTAGTACTGTGAATTGTTAACCCCCATCCTCTGTAAAAGTGCTCAGCTTTCTAGCCTAATGCTTCATGTTTCAACAGCTTATTTGGGAAGTGATCAAGCACAGCTAAGGCCCCTATTAACAACATATGCTAAAAGCATTGCTTTTTGGACCAGACAGCATAACAAAGTTGTTCTTGTTGCGTTTGTTAGATATCTTGCTTGCATTTGCGAAATGTCTCGTGGCAATTTTCAAGGACATTGGTGTGTTTTGTCCAAATTTCAGGCCATTTCAAGTGCTAACAGTGTTACATGCTGTCTTGCACAAAATACATGTGCCCTATGTGCAGCAGTTGTACACATGAGGATTGTGCCATGTTTCACAGAAAAAAAACCCACAGAAGATATTTTAGGCGACACAAAATTGTGTTGTTGCTTTCCCATTTACTTTACAGCTAAATCTGCCTGAACATACTGTCTCCAAAAATTTAAAGACAAAGTAAGAGAAAAACTGTGATTAATGCTGAATGAAATCCTCTTAATACATCTGAAATGGTTCTTTGTATAACAATAATGTCATGATTCAGGTCTAATTATGAACTGCCCTGACAGGATTACTGTTTTGTACTGTTCAGAGGAAATAATCAACCTTTTTTTATTAAAATAAAACCAATTTTACTTCTGATAGGACATGACAATATTGAGCCTTAAATATAGCATTTGTCCAAAAGTATAATTGGTCAAATAATAACAATCTAATACTGAATTCTAGTAACATAG
>JAHREE010122432.1:0-11154 GCA_033628505.1 Tringa tobata | reverse complement strand
GGTGCTGTCTCGGCTAGATTTGCCCTCTGGCAAAGCTAAACTTTGACCTGAACGGTCTCTTGTGTAAGAAGTGTAGGGTGAGTATCGGAACAAGGCATGTAACGTTTCACAACCAGGCTGTTTGGAACGTAACTGTGGCAGCAGAAAGCTGCATGCCTTAAATAAGTACTAGAATTAAACTGTGCTTGCAGCTTCACATTGGTGCTTGCGTGTATTCCCTATGACACAGTACCTGGGAGTCACTAGACTTTTTTTAATCTCCCCTTACGCTTGTGCAGGAAGCGGACTCTGCTCACATAGTAGGTAGTGTATTTTGCTTATTGATTGCTAAGTATTGCCATATCACATTTGCTTCATGCTCTCTGTCTCTTGTTTTGAAGACACCACCCGCTCTCTGCTTTTGAACCTCTGGACTTTTCAGTAGTGGTTACCGCAGCAGTACTTTAATATTTCTCAAGCACAAACTTCTGCTGTAACACAGAGAGATTAACAGATGGTCTTTCCCCACCCCCCAGCCGCCTTCTTACTTTACAAATGAGGAAACTGGGATAAAAAAAAAGTAGAAAAGCCAAAATATGTCTTAAATTGAACACAGAGATCTGAAGTGAGTTGGTTGACTTTGTAATCAGATTTTATAGTATTATCTAATACTTTGAATGTAAACCTTCACTGGCAGCTGTGCTATCTGGCTTCTCAGCAAATCGAGGTACAGTTTAACAGCATGAAGACATAGTTTGGTCGATGTGTGGGCTGCAGCTAAAAAGTGTGGTCTCACTCCTTTGCCATCACTGGCCGTGGGTTACTGCTACTCCCTTTGTAGTGGATTTAGTGGTTGGATGGTTACAGGGACAGTTGATCTAACAGTTTTATGGGGATGCCTTTCTGTCACATGGAACCTATTCTAATGAGTGTTTGATCTGATACAAATGAAAGCTGTTTCTCCTCCTGTACTGATGTAAACCAGCTGTGGGTTAAGTATAATGTGAAACTACCTCAAGAAACCAAATCTCAAATTGGTCATTTTGAAAATAAGGACTACACTTAAAACTTCTGAGGAGTTTGGATCAAAAAAGGAACAGTCAGCCATGTGTAGGGAATATGTGGTAAGAGTGAAGGGAGTGTAAGTCTGTGAAGGAACTTTCCCATCTTTCCAGAGTCTTTTCTCCATTCACTTCTTGCCAAACAGCTTCTGTGCTAAAAAAGGGAAGACTTTTACAAAGGCTTATTTAGACCTCAGGGGCTGGTTCGTCATGTGTACTCAGTGAGGCTGGAATCTTGAAATAAAAATAATATTGTGTCTTACTGTGAAAGCGAAACTCAAGTTGCACAGAGAAACCTTGATTCTGGTATGTTCCAACTCCTCAGTCCTAATGAGTTTTGCTTTCGTGGAGTTCCCTACTCCTCACAGAAGCAATCTGAAAAGAAAATTGGAAGTGTAATGAGGCATCATCTTCACATCCACCTGGGGTTTTAGCAGTGTTAGGGTTACTTGATCCAGCAAATCCTTTCTCCAGTTGCTCAGGTGGCAGGCTGTCATGTCTCATCTTTTCTGCAGTCTCTACTTCTTCAGCAGCTATTTTTAATAATGCCAAGCTAGATTCTTAATCACATGAACTGTCTCAGGTGCAAATCCTCTTGTCCTTCTGTTGGCTTTCTATTTGATTCTGTCCTATTTCTCCCTGTAGAGTTTCTGTCTCTTAATTTTTGTTTAGATAGTCGCATTTGTGTCCTTTCTTTCCTGTCCCTTGTCCTGTCCTTCAGTGTGGTGCTGCTCCTCATTCCTCCCACATCTGCTTTGCCAAAATGCACCTTTTCCTTTCATTAGCTGCTTATTCCAGCTTCTTGGGACATGCAGAGTCTCTGTCTCAGTTTATGCTTTCCTCCTACCTAGTTGTCAGGTATAAACAACCTTTGTTTTCTTCTGTCTTTCTTTTTTTTCCTAATTTTATTCTCCTGTTCTCCACTTACAGGCTTGTTTAAGGTTGTCCCTTCCTTGCTCACTTGTTTCTTCAGGTTGTGGTGCTGAGAACACACAGAGAAGGATCCTCTTGTTCGATATCTGGTATTGAGTTCCATAATCTGCTTTAATATTTTCTTAGCTATGGACTGAGGAGAGCTGGCTTGTCTATGTCACACCTGTGTTGTTTGGTCAGCACTTAAAGCTAAGAGAGGTGAAAATGGAACCTTGGGAGAGTTGACTATTTGAAAGAGGTCCCCGCTGAGTGTGTGCAAAGGCTCACAGTTTGGTTTTATGTGACTTTTTGTTGACCTGGCCAAAATGTAAATTGTTCCTGAAAGACCATTCTGTGTTATAAGGTCTGCTGTTGCTGTTGCTGGACACAGTGAGATGCGAGACAGCAATGTTAGCAGACTTCTTGAAATGGAGACAAAACATCTCCTCTTTTTTCTAGTCTTTTTCTCCTAGCTAAACTAGTTTGCTTGTGAGCTTGTTTTGCTATAATAAACTTTATTTACTAAATTTCACATTTGTATTAGTGTTTCTTACATTCCTAGAGGTTTAAAACTGAGGGAGTCTTTACTTGTCAATACAAAATTAATTGCTCCACTAGGTTCACCCACTATCCTTTCATGAATTTGAGAAAATGAATTTGCCTTTAATCTTGCATCAGGCTTATATTTTTGTGGTTTTTTGGTGTTTGTTTCTCTGCCCCTCCTCCCCTCATCCCACCGGGATTCCTTGAAACAAAACTATTTCTTTCATCTCACTGCTTTTAAACATGCCTTTCCAAGACTTTGTATCTGTGATGTTAAAATTCCCGTGACTCTTGGGGTTTTTTTTTGGGGGGGGGCATCCTTTGGTGTAACACATGCTATTGATGTTATTTTAGGTATTAAGGGAACAGGTATTGCTTTCATTCCACTGGTTCTGAAAGGTGTTGCTTAGTATCAAGTGCCTTCTCATTGAGCTTATGATGGTTTTGTTGTTTTTAAGGCATCCAGCATATAGAATCATAGAATGGTATTTGAGTTGGAAGGGACCTCAAAGATCATGGAGTTCCAACCCCCCTGCCATGGGCAGGGACACCTCCCACCAGACCAGGTTGCTCAAAGCCCCATCCAGCCTGGCCTTGAACACCTCCAGGGATGGGGCAGCCACAGCTTCTCTGGGCAACCTGTTGCAGTGTCTCACCACCCTCACAGGAAAGAATTTCTTCCTAATACCTAATTTTCCTAATATCTAATCATATTTTATGGTTGAATGAAGTCTGTATCTATTTGCACTTGTCTTTTGATGGCAGCTTCAGAGGTGCCATAAGGCTAAATGAACAGACTGCCTGATGAGCCTTTATGAAGCAGTTATGTGGCTCATCACACACTGTGCGTAGAAGGAGAATTAATTTTTCTTGAAAATGGTCTGGTCTGTTATAAAATTAATGTTTGAATCGTGGGAGTGTTCCTATAAACTACCCTGTCCCCAGACATGCTCACATTTCCTGGGTGCTTCAATATATGAATGACAGATTTGTTTTGTACTCCTTCACCAAGTTGTTGAAATGACGGAGGTGGTTGTAGTTGGAAGAGTCAAAAGATAACCAAAACTCCAGGCTTTTCCAGCAGAACAATAAATAAAACACAACCAAGCCATGCATTGCTCTTATAAATCAAAGACAAACAATAGCAGGCAATGTAGGTACTGACAAGTTAGCACAATCCTGATTTTTAAACAGGAATGGAGTTACTTTGATTTTCTGAAATCCTGTTAGTTGTATCAAACTGGTAATGGTTGTCGCAGATCAAGATTTAACTTAGTCTTCAAAGTAGCTGGAATTTATTATGGTTATACACGGAACAAACATACAGATGTGGGGCTAGTGTGTGAGTATTCTTTTTTTACCCTTTGAACTTTTGTGTGGTCAGTATGATAAGGATTCCACCCAAATTTAAATGTTAATTGTGAAGTAACAGTAAATACGCTGCGTGACCCATCAAATCTATTAGGAAGACCCTCTCTGGTGTTTGAATGTAAGAATTACCATCTTGCTACATGTGAAAGTTTGCGTGAAATGCTTTCTGTGGCCACTTACACGGTTTCAACAGCGATAAATGTGCTGAGAATCCTCTCTTCAGCTCTCTTTGGAGAGACAAAAGCAGTAGATAAAAGATTCAAAACATTTTTTTTTTTTAAAGAAAATTCTTTATGCCTAAGTAATTAATTCCACATCACTTGGTAATTTTGCTCTTAGGTGTCGTTATGGTTACTCTTACCTAGTGTTGTTATTGATTTTTAACATCGATTTTTCCCAATCTCCGCACAAGGAACGATCTACAACCTGCATTTGTTCAGATCGTGTATTAGCATTATGTGTTTGAATTCAGAAGATAATTGCATATCTTGCAAATTACCCAATGGCTGTTTCATCTTGAAACATTTAGAAATCCATTTTAGTTTCTCGTAATTATAATGTTTTAGTCAGACAGCAATCTAATCTTAGGACAGCACTTTGGCAGTGATATGCTTGTTTTTCTAAAATGAGCACAGTTTCTGTGGTTAAATTTTCCTTTCATTTAAATATAGATTTTAATCAGTGTAGGCCAAACTTTTCCAACCATGTTTAAAATTAGCTCAAGCCATATTTTAAAAAGTATGTTCTCTTAATGTGATTTAACTTATGTAGAAAAATGTATGTAGAAATGAGTGTTTTTAAGCTGATTAATGCTTTTGAAGTGTTTTTACAATTTATTTGCAAAAAATGTTTATAGGCTGGCTCAAATGTGACTTGATAGTAGTAGTCCTTTTGTAGTAAGTAACGCTGAAAGCGCTTCATGCTGTGCTTCTGAAATTTGAAAGGTAGCTGTTGAGAAAGAAACTCTAAATTCCAGTCATCAAGCAACTAAGTTGCGACATCAGGAGAGAGTGAAATGCTTGCTTGTTGTCCAGACTTCCACTCAAGCGTTGTTTTGGAGATGACTCAAGTTTTCATTGGCCGTCTTGTACTTTTTTAGGCAGGATATAGTTACCATTTTTGGTTGGTAAGGTGAAATTGTAAATAGATGTACAGTGAGTGTTAAGCTTTGTGTAGATACTCAACATTGTATGTATTCTGAAATAGAAGTGGAAACGAGTCTGAATTGAATCTCTCAGGTGGCTCTTACAACTCCCCAAATTACTGCTTAACATCTGGAAGTTTCAGTTTCTAGAAAAATTTTTAAAAAACCCCAAAAAACCCAAAGCAAGCAAAATGACCCCCCAAACTGTTACCAATCCTCTATCCTTCTTTTTACCCAAATGCAGAATAAAAGGTTTTTGCTCAACCCAGAGAGGTTCCAGTTGGCAAAGTGTTTGGAGATTGAGGGAGTCAATCTGTCAGCAGACTTCCCTTCAGATACACCTTTTCTCCTGATCCTAGGTAAGGTGAGATGCTTTCACAGAGAAACATGGTGACAAATGTCATAAGAGGGAGAAGAGTTGTGTGGATTTCTGTTCTTTGGAATTCAGTATGTTTTTATGTGAGATGAGCTGCTGAGCTTTGACGTACTGTTTCTTTGGTGAAAATGATGAAGAAAAGTAATACTGCCCTGGTTTGGGCACAGAACTGTGAGAAAGCTGACTTAGTTTTTTCAAATGCTTTATTTTATAGTTCAGATGCTAGAAGGACTGTATCCTTCTAGTTTTTAATACTTAATCTTACAGCAATCATGCTGCTGTTCAGCTAATCAGTTCCATTTGCTATCAAGATCATGTTTATTACTGTGATTTTAATGATCTGCCAGAATGTAAAGAAATCTTCTGGGTGTGTTTGACCTTTCTAAACTTTAGGGATAGACTGTTTTAGAAAAGGATTGTGCTTACTGCATTTTGTGCTTTCTCCATGAGATGGACAGATTTTGCACTAGGGTTTCCTTAGAAAAATACTTGTGTGTCAATCTGGTTTACAAGAAATGTTTTGCAGACTCATCTATTTCTAACCATTGAAAGTGACAAAGGGTGTGTCTCTCCCAAAATTATGGCTTTGCTCAGAGAAGTATGTTCTTTCATTAGGAACATCAGGTTTAAATTTTCACTCAAATACCAAGTTTTAAATAAAATCCTGACAGTTATCCACTATTTCCAGTGTTTACATGAGTCTACTATTTGTTATAGAATGGATACTTCATTATTTTTTCATAAATGGTTGTATCTTTAGATATCCATTTGCAAAATTTACTTAGAATAGTCATATTTGTTAGAACTTTCTTTGCAGAAAGTTTTTTTTTTTTTTTTTAACTTCGGTTGTATTAAATATAGATAGGCATTGTACTTACTGTATCTCAGTCCTACTCTGAAAAAAACATGTTTGTCTCTTTCCTAAATATTGAGAAGCATTTGGTTTTGCACCTCTGTTGGATACAAGGTGAGATGTTGAACAGTGTCAGATCCACTAAGCAATAAAAATATCCCACTTGAAGGCAATGCTTTAACTAAGTAACACATCTCATATAGATTTTGACAGTGAATAAAAGAGCTGTGTGTTTATCTTGTCTGCCACCTTAATAGTTTTTGAATGACAAATGTCTGCAACAATGTCAAGGGTTAAACAGCTATATTTTTGTGTGTGTTCTTATTACAGCAGGTCATTGAAGGACCTTGAAAGATGACCGATCTGTAAAATCGAGACAAAGGCTCTGTAGTTATGGTAGTGTGGAAATTAAATATAGGCAGAAGCAAATGTGGTTTGAGTGGTCACAATAGAGATACTGCTAAAATGATTGTTGAAAACACAGGAATATGTTTTAGCTTTTGTCTAAATGGAAAACAGCTAAAATTATGGGTTTTTTGTTAAAGTAATTGCGGTATACCAGTCAATTGAAGAACAATATGACATGATATGCAGCACCTTTATGCAGCAGAATATATTTTAAAATACACTAATAGCAGTTATTTTATAGAATCATAGAGTCACAGAATAGTTAGAGTTGGAAGGGACCTTGAGGATCATCCAGTTCCAACCCCCCTGCTGTGGGCAGGGAGACCTCCCACCAGACCAGGTTGCTCAAAGCCCCATCCAGCCTGGCCTTGAACACCTCCAGGGATGGGGCAGCCACAGCTTCCCTGGGCAACCTGTTCCAGTGTCTCACCACCCTCACAGCAAAGAATTTCTTCCTAAGATCTAATTGAAATCTTCTGTCTTTCAGTTTAAAACTATTCCCCCTTGTCCTATGGCTCCCCTCCCTGATCAGGAGTCCCTCCCCATCTCTCCTGTAGCCCCTTTAGGTACTGGAAGAGCCTTTCCTTCTCCAGGCTGAACAACCCCAACTCTCTCAGCCTGTCTTCATAGGAGAGGTGCTACAGCCTTCGTGGCCATCTGCTGGACCTGTTCCAACAGGTCCATGTGCTATTTGTGTTGAGGACTCCAGAGCTGAATTTTGAAATTGATGATTTTGAATTAATGAAAGAACCGTATGAAAAATTTAGAGGATTTAGTAAGCTTTGTTTTCTTATGGTCTACCTTCTCTCTGTGACTTCGCAGCTTGGCAAGCCATTGCCCTTCCCCAACAGCATCATGCTACTGAAGAGGCCATGGGAAATACTTATTGCCCTTTTCTTAAGGAAAGCTTTAAATTATTCCCACATTGCCGGCAGCCCCAAATGTGTTTAGAGTCTTGTTTGGTTTATATGTACACAGTGGCAAACAGAGGTGGTAAATATGGCTGCTTTTTCTTTTTTAACTTTATGTAAGGCGTCCATAAAAACCTGTTAAACAAATTAACGTTGTGTATCTTGTCCATAGGTTTGTTATCATGAGCACCGGGCATGCAGAATTAAGCTTGCTTTCAGAACAAAAGGTATCATCACTGTGAGCAGAATGCTAACAGGAGTTTGCTTGGTAGAAGGAAAGAAAGATTACATTTCCTGTCTCCATCATCTCTCACTGCATCTTGAAATACAGAATTAGCTGAAAAAGGCATATTTAGGACAGGCTTTTGCTGAAATTTAGAAACTTGTCATTTATTCATAAACATAAAATAAGCAAACCTTACAATTTAGGGAAGTCGTCTGGTAGCTTTGGATTTCTATACGTATACTATATGTACAGTATTAACACAGATGATAATGTTTGCTAGGAATATCGCAAGATGACATTTGCTAGGAGATACCCCAAAAATGGAAAATAGTAGTTGCAAAATACTGTTGTACGTTGGGTTACACAGGCTGCAGAATATTTTAGAAAGAAAGTTTTCAGCAGTGCTGAAAACTATCTGATCTGGTAGAAGAGTAATACTTTAATGAATGCTTATAGGATGGCAAGAGGAAAAAGAAATTATCAGCAAGTATTTCTTAATCACTTGAAAATTGCTGTTACTGGTGTAGCTCTCTGGTCACTTAGCTAAGTTTTCACAACCATCCAGGGATTATGGTGTAGACTTTAGAGGAAATGCCCCGGGATTTTGCATGTGGGACCTTAGTTCTTCTGCACACAACTGGTCCAAGTCTCACGGCTTTTAAGAACTTGGGATTTGGTGTTAGTATGGAGGAGTGGCCCACCTGTAGGAGTTGCATCTTCTTCTATGAGACCTCAGTGTCTGTCCTTCCCTTGGAAAAAGTTATGGTGTGCTTTTCTGCCAATTTCAATGTCTTGAATGATTTTAGTATTTCGAGTGAGTTTATCAACAGCTTTGATTTCTGGTTGTGGAGCTATTCTGTATAGAACCATCAGTCTCTTGTTTCTTAATTAGATGATTGTTTTCTTCTTAACATCTTTCCCTTAAGATGAAGCTTAGTAAGAGCTGTCAGATTTCCACCAGGCATGTACTGAAGAGCTAGAACATAAAAGTGAAGTACAGGTTGGAATAAGATCTGGAGAGAAGCAAAGTTGTGGGAAGTATTTTTCCTTTTTCCAAATGTTAAGCTACAGCCATGTTAATAATATTTCTACAAAAACATTATTGGGCTAATTTAAAACAAAACTCTAGAACTGTTATATCCCATATGGCATGAAACATTCCTGCCTTTTTTTTTTTTCCTGGTGTATTAACTTCTTACACTGAAAGGAAATGAATTTTAGAAAGAATGTTATACATAAGCCATTTGAGACATTCTCTGTTAAGGAAATACCAGCTGTCAAGAAAGATGCAGCCAATGTTGAGTTATATTAAAAACATTGTAAAGGAAATATTTGTCAAGTAAAAATGGATTAATTAAAACATTTTAACTGTTTTTGCTCTGGAAGAAGATTAGGGAAGTTCTATATAAGTGTTTTCTAAACGTAACCATTATTAAAAGCCATCAACTTATTTTTTCAGAAGGAAGTTGACTTATGTAAGTTGTTCCCTAATGCAGAATAAAGAAATTTTCTAACTACAATGTAAATAGTAGGGGGAAAAAAAAAGGAAAAAAGGCTTGGAGTCATTATACTTTATTACCTCCAAATTCTATAACTTGCTTTAATTGATTCTTCTTGATGGAAGAAGAACTTATGTCAAAAAGAAAATAGGTTACGTTTTAGAATTTTCATATTAATGTTTTTATTTGAAAATTGGTTCTTTTATGAGCAATTAATAGCACTAGGAGGCATTATTTTGCTTCTGTAGAGGAAAATTGTGAAGTGCACATAAAAAGGAACCTGAATCAGGCATGTGAAACATTAAAAATGATAGGATTTACTCTTTCTTTAATCCAGTCTAACCTGCTGGCTTTAAGGAGTTGTACCCTCAATATGCAGATTTACTGTAATAGTTTGAAACATAAGCTTTTGCTTTAATTACTTTACTCTCTTCCCCATTAATCCCTTGATGCTATCAGATCTACCCTGTAATGCAGCAAATACAGAAACAGTTATATCTCTTTCCTTTGTAGATAACACTCCAACTTTTTTTTTTTTTTATTTGGGTAAAGAGGTCAAAGGGGATGTTTAGATTTCATGGTTCTGTGACCTACTTAAATGTTGAGTTTTTGATTTTAGAAAAGCATTAATATTGAACATGGAAATGACAGGGCTTCCTCTTTTTAAGATATCTTACCTTTTCATTATAATTATTTTCAGAAGCATAAGTATCAAATGATACGGGCTAAATTTCTTAAAGTCACCCGCATCACCACATTTGAATTGATGTTTTGTAATTTCATTAGGACATTACACTTTTTCCCCTTAAAAGAAACTTACAGGATGGCTTGTATTTTAGGGATGCCTTAAAGATTTAAGGAATGTGGTCTCTAGAACCCATTTTACTTGTTGCATGTGCTTGGTGGTGTATATTGAACTGAATAAAGGATTGAAGATGACGATCATCTGAAGGTTTCGTTAGTTAAATGTCGCTCTGAAGAATTTGATTTTGCTTTTTGCTTGATAAGCAAGATGCGTTATGTTGTTATTAACAATAACCAATTAGGATCCTTGTATTGAATAGTAAGGTTTCACGTTGGACACCTACAAAATGAAGAATGCAAAGCTTTCGCAGCTGCACCTGAAGCTAATGGCAACTGTGAATTGTACTTGTGATGTACTATGCAGTAATGAATATTCTGAAAAAATTTAGTCTGGAGACATTCCACATTAGGCAGACGTAATTCTTATACTTTGTGCTGTGGATCTTGAGTTATAAAAATTTAAGTACAATCTGTTGTGAGAATTCCTGATATATAACACTTTCATATAGTAGTATAATAAGCATAACACAGAGGAAAAAAAAAAGGAGGGAGAAGGGGGTTTTATCCTAGGATTTTAAGAGCTTAGGCTAATTTTAGTACTGTACTATGAAAAGGGGGAAAAGAAATACAAATAATTTCTCCCTGTTAACCCTACTGTCAAAGCGTGTACATTGGACAAGGCAGGGTTCCTCTCTGAAAAAACAAATAAACCAGCCAGGAAGGAACAGCCTTAATTCTGGTGGTTTATAATTCCTATATGTTTGATTGTGCAACTTCAGTATCCCGGATGTTTTTTGACCGTAATACGAATGTGACAGTTCACTAGCAGTGTGCTGGGTGGTGCTGAATGCCCCATATCTTTTAGCTGTGAATGCAGCAAATTATAGTTATGCTGCGGATGACCCCTTACCAAAGGTAATGTTCTTCTCCCTTGTTTCAATTCTGATGGTGCTATATCTGACCTAAATGCTTATCAGGCCCAGACTAGCTGTTGTATGTTCAGACTTAGAATCATAGAATGGTTTAGGTTGGAAGGGTCCTTAAAGATCATCCAGTTCCAGCACCAA
>JAHREE010122428.1:0-14965 GCA_033628505.1 Tringa tobata | reverse complement strand
CCTTCTCTTCTCCAGGCTGAACCCCCCCAACTCTCTCAGCCTGTCCTCACAGCAGAGGGGCTCCAACCCTTTGAGCATCCCCATGGCCTCCTCTGGCCCCGCTCCAACAGCTCCGCGTCCTTCTTGTGCTGAGGACTCCAAAGAAGCTTTGAAAGAAAACTGCTTAAAAGTGGCACCTGAGAAGGGCACCCAGTTTCCCTCTGTGTAAGACAGCTCCTGACAAGCCATCACACACCACAAGCAATGGCCATGACATTTGCTGCCAAATTCACCTGCTCGCAGGGTAGGAATAGAGGGCTCGTAGCCCAGCCATTGCTGGGCCAGCTCCAGCTCACAGAAACAAGCCACCACAGCATGGGCTTCTTCAAGCCCGTGCAGCAAAACTGAGGCAGCCACAGAAAGACCCACAAGGAGCAAAGAAGGAAACTGGGGCTCTGCCCTAACGGGGGGCCACAGCTCTGGCCAGCCCTACAGGGTAACCCCAGCTCGTACCCATCCAGGGGGCAAAATAACCGGGGAACTGGGCATCTGGCCAGCTGCCACAGCACGCCCCGGCAGCTGCAGCTTGGTTTCAGGGTGCTCCCCGCTTCGCCAGCTCGATGGAGGCACATATTATTCTGGCTCAGCGAGGCAGAAGCGAGCGGGCTGCCTCTCAGCGTCAGTGCCTTGGGGGAGCAGGTCTCCAGCCCGTTCCTGCCACGCCGGGCTTTGGCCACGACATGCTGCAGGTCCCCGTGCCACACCAGCCAGGGCCACAGCCACGTCCCCCGGGCTCCCCCTGCTCCCCGTGCTCATCGCTTACCAAACGTGGTGAGGCAGAAAGAAGCTCCCAGGGGGTCAGCCCGTCGGGTGCAGAGTGAGACCCTGCGGACGTTGCCGGGCTCCATGGCCGGACACCTCTAATTAGCCAGTAATTAGAGCCCTCCCTGCCCAGCCTGGGAAAGCCAAGCAGCCGTTTCAGCCGGGAGTGACAGGCAGCCCAGCAGCCGGGTTTCCATGGGACGCGTCCAACCGCCGCGCGTTTGAACGGGGCGGCTCCCATTGGCTCCCATTGGATTTGAACGGGGACCGCACCTGCCTGAGCAAACAGGCCCCAGCCCCGCGCCATGGCCCGGGCTGCGGGCACTGCCCTGCCCTCCCCGCACACCCCAGGCACCGACCCACCGCCACCCTGCTCAGGGATGGAGAACCAGCACCTGGGAACGGGGTGGGGAAACACCGACACGTTCCCTCTCCTCTGTGGTGTGTCAGGCTGTAAGTACCCCCCCACCCCTGTCGGGAGACCTGGAGCACCGCGTCTGGCTCTGGAGTCCTCAGCACGGGAAGGACACGGAGCTGCTGGAGCAGAACCAGAGGAGGCCACGGAGATGCTCAAAAGGCTGGAGCCCCCCTGCTGTGAGGACAGGATGAGAGAGTTGGAGGGTTCAGCCTGGAGAATAGAAGGCTCCGGGGAGACCTTAGAGCCCCTTCCAGTCCCTCAAGGGACTCCAGGAAAGATGGGGAGGGACTTTTTATCAGAGCCTGTTGCAATAGGATGAGACTTGATGGCTTTAAACTAAAAGAGGGAAGATTCAGACTAGATATAAGGAAGAAAAGTTTTACAATGAGGGGGGTGAGAGCCTGGCCCAGGTTGCCCAGAGAAGCTGTGGCTGCCCCATCCCTGGAGGGGTTCAAGGCCAGGTTGGAGGGGGCTTGGAGCAACCTGATCTGGTGGGAGGTGTCCCTGCCCAGGGCAGGGGGTGGGACTGGATGGGCTTTAAGGTCCGTTTCAACCCAAACCATTCTATGATTCTATGATGTTAAGCAGTCCCCGGGACTATTGGTGGCATCAGGTTTGCCAACGCCTGTTCAGCTGCTCAGGAAACTTTCCCACCAGTGCAACACGGGACAGCAGGGCTCACAGCTCTTGAGGGAAACTACTGAAGACAAGGAAGGGATGCAGGAGAACTGGGGTGCGGGGGCAAGATGAAGAAGGGAGGGATGGTAGGGCATGGGTTATCCTGCTTGGCTCTCATGTGACAAAGAAAGGCAAACACAGACCCCCAGGCTCATGGGGTCACTCTGCAAGACCCCAGAGCAGCCCTTTCCATCCCCCAGGACCTGGCGATACACCCACCAGCTCCAGATGCTGCCCCACAGCTTACTGGGAGGCACCCAGGGCTGAGCACAAGAGTGTGGAGCAATGATGGAGAAGGATTCACTGAGAAAACTCCCTCCCTAATGGCTGGGCTCTCCCACAGCTCTCTGCTTCCCACCCATGGATCCATACAGCCCTGCTCTCCACAGCACAGGACTCCCAGGGGACTGATCTCCAGCAGAGTCCCCAGCAGAGCAGACCTGCTCCCACACCACCTCATGCTGCAGGAAATGCCACGCTCAATGAGTTTGGTTCCTCGTGGCACTGCTGTGGGGCTACAGGGTCCACAACAGTGGGGGGGGGGCCCATGGTGAGCCTGGATCAGCCCTATTGGGCCTTTCTGGGTGACAGTGGGCAATTCACAGGTCCTGCTGCTGCCCTGGCAGAGGTGGGCAGCAGGAGAGCTCAGCCCTGACAGAGAAGGTGGGGAGAGACGAGGGTGCAGCCCACCACAGGCTCTGAGCAGAGGTGGATGGATGCTGTCAGTGCTGCGCAGGCACCTCCATCACCCAGGCAGCGTCCAGCTGAAGTAATACTAAATACATTGACCTCTCTGGGATGGAAAAGGACAAGATCTCCTATAGAGTCCAGGGTGCCGGAACACCCTCACCGCTCCCCCCGACACTTCTGGCCAGGGCTGAGCCTCTGGCTGGCCCACAGCCCCTCTCACACCCCATCAATTACCTTTCCCCCTCACTCGCGCGTGGCTGATTTTCCTCCTGTTCCCAGATGGTCCCTTCTGCTTCCACAGGGAGGATCGGGCAGCCCCACATCGCCCCTTCGTCAGGGCTGGCAGACACCCCGTCTCCAGCAACTGGGCACTCTGCCCTGTCCCTGCCAGAGAAAAGAGGAGATAAGAACAGGACATGGCAGGACAGAGAGCTGGGACACAGGGGACATCACAGGCTCTGCAGTACCCTTGGTTCTAAATGCCACAAGGGGATGTCTCCACCTTGCCCCAGCCTTCCCCAGGACACCACACTGCCAGGTCTTCAGCTTCCCCTGGCCAACACTGCACAAACATGGCACTTGCTGGCAGTGTGGCACATCTGTCACATGCCATCACCCCTCCGCCCAGCCCCAGGTGGACAGTGCAGAAAGGAGAGGAGTGATGGTGATTCACGAGAGCCAGTGTCCCAGCAGAATCCAGCCCCACGTTCAGAGGGAGTCACCCCAGCACGTCTCAACTGCAGCCTTGGCCATGGCCCTTTATGTCCATGCACCAAGTGCATCCCAGCTCTGCTCAGCACCGTTATATTTTACTACATTTAGAACAGATGACCAGCCTCGTCAGAGCTTTCTTAGCCCGTGAGCAGCTCTTCAGGACACTGGAGATGCTGCCCTGCCACTGCCCCGGTGTTCAGGACAGTCTTGCAAGGCTCTGGCTCAGATCCAACTCCCATCCCACAACCTGCCAAAGTGCTCAGGCTCAGAGCAGCAGGGAGGCTCCGCACAAGGAGGAATCGGATGGTTTCCTCATGGCCAACACCCCACAGATGGCACCAGCCCCAGGCTGCCCCTTCTCACTCACAGTCATCACACCACCAGCTGGGAAGCTGCCACGAGATCCCATGCCGATGGAGATAAAAGTGCAGAGACCCAGAAATGGGAGCTTTGATGGAGAGATATCTCCCAGCCACAGCACAGAGCAGAGGCACCAGCAGGGCCCAGCGACTCCTCAGGATCAGAAGCATCTGCCCAGGCTTCTTCCACAGAGAAGAGCAGTGCAGGATTAGTGCAGCACAAGTGCCAAGTGCCTTACGCTGCCCTTACACAGACCCAGTGCAAACACAGCCCAAGCTGCAGAGTCGCAGTTAACTCCCCCATGAGGACAGCAGGGCAGAGCAGCATCCCTCATCCCACGATGGAGCCGTGTCCCTCATCCCACGATGGAGCCGTGCCACACACACACCCTGTCCATAAAAACAGAAGAGCCTGACCTGTGATTTTGATGCCACATCGAGCTCTCCGGAGCCAGCCCGTGCCGCTCAGTCCCATGACACAGCAGTGTGTACCAGGACGTACAGCACCTACCGCACACTGCCCAACGCCTTCAGGGACCCCACAACATCCCCCCAGTTCCATCTTCACAGCCCCTCACCAAAGGGTCCTGGTGCAAAGGGGCAGGCAATTTGGAAAGGCTCTTTGCTCACTAGAAAAGCTGCTTTCTCCCCCCAAAGTTTGGCTTATTCTCTGGCAGGGACACTGGCTTGATTCAGCTGAATTTATGCTGCCAAAACTGCCCGAAACTGCAGGAAAAGCAAGAGAAGGGACACAGAGTGAGCGAAGGAGGGAAGGAAGGAGGGATGCTCTCTGGCCAGCCCAATCCATCACTGCCAACAGACACCTATTGTTGCCCTGCCATAAATCACAGCCCCCTTTGGGCATCAGGGGGAGAGACAAATAATGACCCGGTGGTGTCCAAAGGCCCCCAGACAAAGAGCGTGGCTTTGTCTGGGCTGCCAGACCCCACACTGCTCAGCCCTAACCTTGGCAACCCACAGGGGCCTTGAGACAGCACCCAGACAAGCAGCCAGCTAAAGCCACTCACTGCTTTACTTGCCTCCTGAGATATTTAGAGCCTGTGAAGTCCTAGCAGGACATTCTGCTGACAGCTCTCACACAGGACTCCTGTCCTGTGGTGGAAAGGGGCCAGATGCCTCCTCATCCCTTCTTCTCCCAGAGAGGTAGGATGCAAGCTGTGTGACACACAGCTCAGCGGTCAGTGGAGCAGAAAAGCCCCACAACTGGGTCCCTTGGGCTGCAAGAGTCACCTTCCTGCTCGGGGAAGCACCCAGACCCTTCCCCATGGATGCCTCCTGCACCCCAGGGACTGCAGAGCCCAAGGGAGGAGGCACCAGGCACAAACTGGTCGTCAGCACAGCTGAGCAGCTCCCACTAACAAAGACGCAATTTATTCTTTAATTGCTGCTTGTTCGTTTAGCACTGTAGTGGCCTTTGCTGCCCAAATCAAATTGCAGAGGCTGCCCAAGCAGTGCAGGACATTCTGACAAGCAGAAACACCCGTGGGACAGGCAGAGCCCCAAACACCAGGAGCTCCCACAACCTCTGGTTTCTCAGCAGCTCCAACACATCTGGTTTTTCTCACAATACTGCTGGATTTGAGTACAGGGGAAAGGTGGATTCCCATTTCCCAGCGAGGCTGATAACGTGAGAGGTGTGGGAGGCGAGCAGAAGATGCAGCCGGGTGACACTGGTCCAGAACCTGCAAACCTGAGCCACCAACTAAACTCTTTTGGCTGCCTGGTGGCCCCATAGCTCCCAGTGCTACCCTGCAGCCCCCAGAGCTCCTGAATTCTTCAGGACCCAGTAACTCAGAGGCAGCTGGGGAGGCCAGTGCTGTTGGCTCCTGCCTCTCCAACAGACACTCGAAGCAGCATGTTCGGGGCGAGGTCTGGTGGAGCACCATGGCCACAGGAGGAGAAAGGCTGCTCCAGCCCTTGGGGGCTCTGTGACAAAAGCATCTCTGCCCATAACAAGTACCCAGATCCCCACATCTGGCACGGCTACTTTGTGTGAGGCAGGGATTGATGCAGTCGACAAAACCCAGAAACACAAGGAGGGCAACAAAACCCCAGAGAGGAAACAGGTCCTTTGCCAGGAGTACCACAGCCAGGTTCTCCAGCGAAGAGATGACCTGGCCAATCACACAGCCTACGCCGCAACATCCTGCAGTTCCCTGTCCCAGCTGCCCATGGAGATATTTGCACCCTGGCATTTACAAACACGTCCCCATGGGCTGCTCTGTGCTCTCCTTGTAGACACGGGCACAGCCAGTGGGGCTTTCCCCAGCAGTTCCAGCAGAGCTCACCAACATCAGAGCTCATTCAAACTGTAACGGGCCAAAGCTGGAGGTGTCACATCCTCTACTATGTCCCAGCCCCATCTGCTGACATGTAAGAGAGCTCTGGACACTGAGTTGGGGAGGGGACAAACCCCTTCATCCCTTCCTCACCTTCATCCTCTGTCCTTCCCCTCATCTTCACAGATACCAGTAGCAACAAACCCGTGAGAGGAACTGAGTCACATGTATTTATATTACAGAACTTTACAAGAGCTCTCCCTTCCTCTCCACAGCGAGGGTCTGGGGACCCCTCATCATCCCAGCCCTGGGGTCTGCAGAGAAACCTCACAGAGGCTCAAAACCCCTCTTACGGCTGTGTCTAACAGCAAGATCACAGCTGGAGGTCCCCAGAAGAGAGCTGGGGTCACAGTCAGTACTGCTGTTACCTCCTGGGCAGGAGGGTTGAAGAAGGACCCTGCCACTGTCCCCAACATCCATCCATCCCTTCCCACATCCCCTAGAAGCCCTGCTGATGCCCAAGCACCACAGACACAAGTAAATGGTGTCAAAGCACTGTCATGGGCAATCAGAAACCAGCACACAGGTGGGACAGGCACTGCTCAGGTATACAGGGTCATTTCTAAGGCACTTCAAAATGTTCTTCCTCTCATTTGTTCAGCTGAATCCATTTCCTGACATTCCCAGTGATCTCCATCTGCCACCCATCAAAATGAAAGCCTTATCCCAGCAAATTTACTTGGCCCTGAAAAAAAATACAGTCTGGGATTGTACATTTCAGCGCACAACATCCCCAGCTATCACTGACCAGCACGGCACACCTCATCCCACAGGACACACAACACCAAGCAGTCCTAAGGAGGGAATGAGCAAAGGATCCACCCCACCATCCCAGGTACCTCAGCCTCCTTTAGTGCAAGCAGAGCCTCTACCAGCCTTGCTATGTCCTTGTCCCCTTCACAACACATCCCCATGACAGCACTGAGACCATGGTTTGTGTTGTTCCTCTCGGCACTGCCAAGCCTGCAGCTCTCCCCAGCACATGCAGCACAGGGTGAGAGGTGTTTTTCGTGCCCCCTTGTCTCCTAGGAGCTCCCCAGGCTCGCACAAAGCCTCCCCTCTCCATGTCTTTATTGCAAAATGCTTTTAAGAGGCAAAAGGGAAGACAAACAGGGCAGGAACAAAGGCACTGTCTCTCTGTCTAAAGCAGGCAGTCTCATAGGTAAAAGAATCCCATTAGATAGTGTTTTTCAAAATAAATTAAAAAATAACAGAAAAGGTGAAGAAGAGTCTATGAGACTCCAGGACTCCAAGTTCATGGGAGTCACTCACACTCTCCTCCCAAAGGATCTGTTGCTCATCATCTGCAAAAAATCATTCCTAGCTCTCAAACCCAGCAGATTCAAGTCTGCTCCGTCCCCCAGGGCACGGCACTAAGGGAGAGCCCCGGGGTCAAACATGATCCCGCATGGAGCTGGGCATCCCCAACCCCCCCACAAAGGGCATGTGGGAGATACCATCCCTCCTCTCCTCCAGCAGTGATA
Organism: Tringa tobata; assembly: GCA_033628505.1. Classification (NCBI taxonomy): domain Eukaryota; kingdom Metazoa; phylum Chordata; class Aves; order Charadriiformes; family Scolopacidae; genus Tringa; species Tringa tobata. The sequence goes on along the minus strand of JAHREE010122428.1, from coordinate 7,461 downwards.
ACATGGCACCTGCACAGCCATAATCCATCCTGCACCCAGGAGACAGAGCAGTGCTGCAAACTAGCAGAGAAATCATCTGAGCACTCACGCGTGAGCCCTGGCTCTCCCGGCTGCTCCATGGCTCCCACACGGGATGGACACTCTCTCCAGCAACCTCCAAGCACCACCGTCCTGCGCCCAAGCTATGATTTAGCTGCAACAAGCCCTTGACCTTGGCACCACTGTAAAGAAGGAGGGGGAAAAACAGTATATAAATGTCCCAGGGCAGCAGAGCTCCAGTACTAGGAAGTTACAAATTAAATTGCATGGGAAGAGATGGTGGCACAGGCAATGGCCCCTTTCTCTACCAGCTCCCAACAGCGAGGTGCTGACCCTTTCCAACTTCCCTCTCAATATTCAAACCCCTGGAGACTGACCTTAACCTGCACCTCTATTAGAGTCTCCAGCAAACCACACGTTCAGCTGGTTGGGTCGGGAGTTAATGACTTTCTTTTAAAATTTAACACAGTTCTCAGACACAAATTTCAGTTTGCCAGCACGAGGATCTGCCTTTGGCTGGATATTCAAATCCAAACACGTGCTCAGACAGTTATTCCAGGCAAAGGGGTAACGCATGCACACAGAAAACCCACAGGGCTGAAGCTGGGGGTTTTTCCTTTGAAACTAAGGAAACTAAATCAGACTGAGAAAAATTACCTGGCTTCTGAGATGGTGGGAGGGTTGGGACAGAAAAGGTTTGGGCTATTTCTGGGCAATCCTGAGGGCAGATTTCTGGCATTAGCAAAGTCTGCCATAGAGGGCAGGCACACAAATCCCAGCAGTGGGATTGCTGCAGGGTCCTCACCACCAGGGTTTACAGCAGGGAATACAGGGCACAGCTGGGGCGCTCCTGTCCCCGCCACCACCTCTGCAGCGAGCACAGCTGCATCCTTCCCTCAAAAATGCTGCTGAGGAACCCAACTGAGATCATCTGCCAGATATCATCTGCCAGATTACTACTAAATCCCTTTCCAATCCAGGACCCAAGAAAGGTTTCCCCTGCTGCCAGGGTGGCTTTAGAACCACCGCTCCTTGCTCTGCTCACATCCCAGAGCCTGCACATCCTCTCGGAGCCCAAACCTGGGATCAGGACCTGCAGCAGCACCCACACCCTGCCCCAGCACAGCCTTTGCTGAACTGCAGCTCCGTCAGTTCACACCACGGGCAGAGCTTTCCAGGCTGATGCACTTGGATCTCCACACTCCTGCACCACTGCAGCTCCCAGCAGGGAGCAAACACTGCACTAGGGATTAAACTGGCGTTGGCCCAATGTCAGCAAACACCTCGTGAGCTCCTGCCCCACTGCTCAAAGCCATCCATCCCTTCTGTGGGGTCTCCCACAGCCAGCACAGGACCCCAAACACAGCTCAGCACTGCTGCTTCGCTCAGACATCAGAGTCTCTGCAACACCCAGCTTCACAAGAACTTTTGTCTTTGCATCTTTAAAGTACTCAATGTGTTTGGCGTTTTTCATCCACAGCTTTGGGTAACCAACTTCTTTCCCTGATCCCTTTTCCAAATATCTATCTCTGCTCCTTCCCCCCAAAATTAACAGTTTGAATGTGCAAAGGGACTAACCCACACCGATTCTTGGCCTCTGCGCTGGCGAGGCGCTGCCGTAGGAATCAGGATGCCTGTGGCTTAAGGCACAGCACAAGTACTTCTAGAGCAGCCAAAGGATCTGTAACGAATGCCACGTGAGCAGGAGCTGTTACAAACCTCCTCGGCTTCTCACAAGGAATGCAGGGCACAGAACAGCCTGCGTGCACAGCCACTTGTTCCCGTGCCCATCTTTTAGCAGGGCCACGCTTGCTGAACTCTGAAAACAGTTCATCTTGTCCCTCACCCCTTTCTATTGCTACGGCTAAACTGTGCCTGAAGCTCTCCAGACTAAGCCAGCTACGACTAGGCTGTGATTTGTATTAAAGTTACTCCATGAAACAGCTCCTCACCAGGACAGAGCACACAGAGAAACAGGTGGAAGAACGAGAAGCTCTTCTTTTCTTTTCAGTTCTCAAAGATTTTTGTCTGTCTTGAACCCTCTTGATGCTGCAGAAACTGCCTGGCTGCTTCCCTCGCCTGCCTTGTGGCTGGTAAGGGAGACCCCCTGGGGTAATTCGGAAAGGACCCCTTTGAAGCACAGCAGGGCTTCCTGCTCACTCCAGAAACATCCTGTACCAAACGTCCCTTCCAGGGGCTGGCAGAGCCTCCCACTGTCACCCTTTGTAGTGAGGAAACAGCAGCTACAGGGGACACTGGCAATAGAGCAACCCCTGGGTCTAATTCACTCTCTGAAGGCTGAGGAGACACTGACCCCATAGCACCAGTGGGTCACAATAAACTATTTTTTTTCCTTATTTTTTTTCCCATTTCTAGCCTGCGGAACCGATGCAGGCTGAGCACCCACCTAATTTAGGAACATTACAAACATCTCACAATCTTAAAATGTCAAGGTTGCACTCCCTTAAGGCAACGGGACTTTCCCAAGCAAGGTGTTTAACACATACCCGACCCGCAGCCCTAACCTGAATAAAAGCCCAGCTAATTACAGCACTACACAAACTCACAGCACCGCTCTTCCCCCGTGCACTCTGAGCCCTCGATTACACTAGCAAAGAGCAGCAGCATAAGATATTCCAGGTCTCTTACAGGACGTCTGATCTGAACATCCAGTTCTTCTGCAGCAGCCCTCGGGCCCATTACAAGTGATGAAGAAAGCAGCCTCGGTCAAACAGGGACCTAGAGCCTGCTGAGAGCCTGGCCCACCTTGCCCAGAGAAGCTGTGGCTGCCCCATCCCTGGAGGGGTTCAAGGCCAGGCTGGAGGGGGCTTGGAGCAACCTGGTCTGGGTGGGAGGTGTCCCTGCCCAGGGCAGAAGGTGGGACTGGATGGGCTTTAAGGTCCCTTCCAACCCAAACCATTCAGTGATTCTATATGCAAAAAAATAAATACTGTGGAAGTACCCCAAAAACTTCCCCAGCAAGTGGTGAGGAATAACAACCTTGCACAAGGATCACCAAGTCCCACACGTCACCAGAGCTACTGCTGCCACTTAGAAAATCTTGAGCAGATGTTGGGGCTACCTGATGTCTGGGTTGGCCACGCCGAGCCTCTGCTGCCAGCCCCTGCACAGAGCTGGGATCCAGCACTGCTGTAGGACCAGTGGAACCTCTGTACGTTCCTCACCCTGACACTGCTGCACAGACTAAAGTCCAGGCTTCTCTAGTCGGGACCAACTTAACAACCAGATTTCCACTGTGTGAACAGAAACTCTGCTTAGAAGCAGCCATCTCAGGAGAATGAGGCCCCCAAAATCAGAGCACAGAGCACAATCAGACACTTCGAGAGGTACGCTCTTCTGAGCTGGCCGTGCTGCCGTGGATTGCTGGATTTTGACAAATGCTAAGTATTAAGCCATTGGTGATTTATTTTAATGCAATAAAAATAATATAATAATCAAGCTGGGTCTTTAAAAATTTTAGTGACACTTCTCATAAAAGAGATAGGTTTCAATATAGCAAAAGATCTCTTGGGAATGATGATTTTGGCCTCAGTATGGTCACATGGATCAAAGTAATTCAGTTAAAAGAGCTTTAAAAGTTATTGCCTGTCACCTAAGCTGAACTGTGTGCACAGGCTGAAGCTACATGAAGTAGCCAAGCTGCTCTATCAGCTGGCTGACACCATGCACCCGGGCACTGCTTTCCAGAGCTTCACCCAGAGCCTGGCACTATTCAGCCTCTCAGTGAGCCAGTTCAACGTGCTAATTTCACAGAAAATTACCTATTTCTGGCATTGCCACAGCAAAGGGATTTGGCCAGGGCACGTGATGGGGAGAGACAGAACAAATACCAGAAAGGGCACGACAGAGAGGGGTAAGTTGCCTTTTTTGTTGGCAGAGATCTCCTCTGTCATCTGATGAAGCCCCACTTCTGGTCTGCACAAAGTAAAATAAAACATACCAAAGTTTTCCTACACTTTTGTGTTCAGATTAAGCTAATTTAGTTGAAGGCAGCTGCTGTCCTTCTCTCCCCATAACTATATGATCCTGACTCCTTTTGCCCAAGCACGGGAGCGGGCACATAGAATCTCTCCAGTTGGAAGGGACCCATAAGGATTGTCAAGTCCAACTCCCTGCTCCTCACAGGGCTACCAAAAATTAAAACATATGACTGAGAACATCATCCAGATGCTCCCTGAACTCCAACAGGCTTGGTGCCGTGGCCACCTCCCTGAGCAGCCTCTTCCAGTGGAGTGACCACCTTTTCCTAACAGAATTCAAGAATATTTAAGAAAATAAAAAAGCAGCCATTCTGGGTCAGACAAAGGTCTGTGTAGCTCAGCATCCTGTTTCTGACAGCGGTCAGAAGGTGATGCCTAGGGGAGAACACAGGAATAGAGCAGGCACATGAGACGTTTTCCCAAAATAGTCGTCCAGGCCCTAACACTTACCAATTCAAGGACTTTCCACTACAATAGGGTCAACTCGACTTTACTGTACATTTTTGCAGCCACAGGAGAAGCTGGATCCTGTTTAGGTGGTGGCACACCATTTGTTCAGCCTTAATGCAGCCATTCTAAGCCACCTCTGTAGATTAATTTGCACTTTGAATTAATTAGCAGAGCATGGCCTGATTATTGCATATATTGTTTCCCAATGATTCTGTTCCCTGTAGTCAGAAAGGCGTTCCCCTCCCTCCAAGCTGAAAGCACTTGCTTTTCCACCATTATTAAAGAGCATGAAGTTCATCTGTCCAGGTGAGATAACGTCTGACCCTGCTACAGAGTTCACGCCTGGAATAATAGGTCTTTCTGAGCCACAACACAAAGAAAAGCAAGATTCATGCTGAAACAAATGCAAATGAACAGTATGAAAGGCAAATCAGAGGTTACCCTACAGGTTTCCTTTTCAAAGCACTTTCCAAAGTGAATTAACAAAGTTAGCACTAATTTAATAGTCAGTACATGGAGCTGAAAATAGCTCCATAACCGGTACACATAATTTGTATCCTTCCTAGGTCAGGTGGAAAGTCCACTCAATCAGCAGCATTTTAGGCTGGCAATTTTTTGATACTCAAAATTGCCAAATTAGTTTATAGTAAAAAAGGATCCCAGGAAGATATTTTGAAGATGAGACTACTGTATTTAGAGGCCTTTGTCAGAGATGGTCTAACCTTGGCAGACCTGAGGCAGGAGGAGAAGCGTGCAAGTGAGATCTGCACGTTAACACACTCCACTGGGAATGGGGCTCCTCGTGGCAGTGCCTGCTTTGTCTTTAGGGAAGGGAAGAGGGAATGATTCCAGACATTAGAGCTAAGTCAGAGGATGAACGCACTTGAAAATTTAGAAACTATAATGATAAAATAAAAGCCCATTTCCTTTTAAAAAGGATATTGTCAAGTGTTTAAAATTCATTTTTCTTTTATAACCAAACAAAGAAGCAGAGCAGCCACAGACACTCTCCCAGACAAATTTAAAATTTAAACTAGTACATGTTTGAAAAATTTAAACTAAAATTTAAACTAAATACCTGTAACAACACCCCACACCAACAGAAGCCACTCCAATTTGAGCTGTGTCCCCACCTTCAGCTTTATGAACATTCAGTCTCTTCCTGCTTTGTTACAAACACTGATACTTAAAGGAGCATCCACACAACTCCAGCGTGGAGCACTTTGCCATCCCTCTGACTCACCTTCAACAATAATTCACTCTCAGCGGCAGCTGAGGGTGGATCCCGTTAGCATTAATGAGGGGGAAGAGGTGTGAAGTGACTCACAGGCCCACAGGGCTTAGGAACTTAATTAACTGCCTGCAAGCTCCAGCTCTCACAGAGCTTTATGTTTGCGTTTAACCTTCCCCAGCAGACCCAAGGGTTGTTTTCAGTGCCCAGAGTGAAGGTTCTGCAGATCACAACATCATCTCGCCCATGTCCCACCTTCTGGCATGCTTCCTACCCATTTTTAGAAGAGGAAGAGGTTAATCTACTGCAGTATCAGCTGCTCTGCTACAGGATTGGTATCCCATCCATTCTAACACATCTTAAAAGAATGATGGAAATCATATAGGCATTCCACAACGATTACTCTATCCAGGAATAATCTGTAATTTTTATTATTATTTCTTTGGCCACGATGATACCGAAGTATCATTTTCACAGAAGTAAAGTTAAGCGAGATTCAAACTCCTCTGTTCTCCCAGTGCGCTCTGCACAGCACAAACACTACTGGGTAAGCTCCATGTCTGCTGCAGCTGGACCACAAATGTAACATTTTTGTGAAATTCTGAGAAAAAACAAGCAAGCTATCATCGGAGTGCCCACCCTTACTTAAAACTCACAGATACACCTTCAGCATAATTGTCCTGACATCGGTCTCTTCTTCTGAGCTGTCTTCAATCAGAGAAGGCAGAAGAGAGGGTGTGGCAGAGGTGGAAGGAATCTGGAACATCAAATCTTCCTCCTTGGAGAATGGCTGGAATGTCGGAAGTTCATCTAAGAAAAGTAAAGCAAATGCAAGATAAATACCAAGGATCTGATAATTACAAACCATAGAGTGCATTAACAAACCATAGGCTGCATTTGACAATAGCCAGAATTTGTAGCTGAGCTAACAACAAGAATTTACCTTATAAAAACTGCACTCTTACCTATATGTGGCCAAAAATGCACCTCCTGCACCACAGCAATGCTGAGCCATGTGTGGGCCTGCCCAGCCTCAGCCCCTCCTTCTGAGGGCAGGAAGGTCACCACAGCCCCAACGGTCGCTGCGCTGCTCATAGTCACCATGAAAGGGCTCTCCAGAACCTGGTCAGACCCTTATGTATCCCAAGAAATGCTAGTAAGGCAAGTATAACCATCCTTTCTTCTTAATTATCTGCTCTGAGTGATCCAGGTCTAGTTAACAGCCAGCAGAGGACTCTTTAAGGACGGGGCTGCAAGATTTGTCTAATATTGCTGAGTCTCTTGGTTAAACAGGAGATCACACCCACAGGCTCACGCTGGAAAGAAGTGATCAGTGAGTTTATAAAGCAAACTCCAGGCAGCTCATACACAAACCTCACTTACAAGGACTTAACTAAAGGAAGTTGCTGAGGTCCATGGGTGGAATAAAATCCTTACTGAGTGAGGTTATACGCACATATATACATGAGGAAAAAATCATGTTGGAAATTGAGCACTTAAATTTAACAAGCCATTTCCTGCCATGGGAAATGCTTCCCTGCCAAGGACAGTGACACATTCTCTCTTTCTAGATGTCAGCCATCCAAGCTGGCTCACCTTAGAGTAGAAAGGGTTTGTGCGAACAAGTTACTGAGATAAATTCTGGTGAAGTCACCCATTATACAGGTCAGACCGGGCAACCCATTGATCACTTCCAGCCTTAAAAATCTTAAGTATCTGTGAACAGTGTTCACTGCCTCA
>JAHREE010122424.1:0-11560 GCA_033628505.1 Tringa tobata | reverse complement strand
ATAGGGGCAGCCACTACTGAGAAAAGAAAAACACACATACCCAAAAGACATTTTATCTCCCTTCACAACCATAGATTTAAGGGCAAAGGCTTTACATTTAAGTGTGAGTAACCACCAGCACGAGTAAAGAAGAGCTCATTTTCAGGGTAAAACTCATCCCATCCAGTATTACAGAGTAGCGAGATGAATTGCTTCCTAAAAGTGCTTGTATGACTGGCTAAAATACAGGTGTGTTGCAAGGTAGGTGTTAACTTCTACCCATCACTCTCCCTGTGAAGTTAACGGAAAGAGGACTCAATTAGCTTCTGGGCTTGCTCTGTAGAGGTGGCAGCCAAACTCACCACATCACCACATTCAGCCTGTTGAGGTGAGGCGCTGTATTTCTATGACTTACTGCGCCTGCATTAAGTATCTATTTTAGGCATGCAAAATCCAAACCTGTATGAAGTCAGAGGAGGTCAAAACCTAACCACATTAAAATCAATATCCAATTCAGTTCTGTATGATCTGAACAAAGAGCACAGGTCGTGTTCCTAAAAAGGACCTGACTATGGAGGTGCCAATCTGCTTGGAAAACGAGTAGCAGCTCCTGGAAGCAAATAAAATGTATACATAAGATCCAAATATGTACTTGATGACTTCATTTTCCTTTGAAACCGAGTGGATACTTAGTAGATACACCTACACAGGATGGTGGGTGTACTTCAAGATCTATGGTAATATAGAATACTTTTCCTAAGTAAGTCACATTTGCATGCCATGTAAAAGAAATCAGGTACATACACACATGCGCACGCACAGAGCTGAAAGAGAAATTATTTTTCTAACTCTGTTTTAAAAGACCCTCAAGTGGGTGTTCTGTTTTACTACAACATAGGCTGAACTGGGGGAGGATTTCATTACAAGCTATAGAAAACGTGTTAAAACATAATGGCATTCAGAATCAAAAAAAAAAAGAAAAAGGCCAAATGAATATCTATAGTAGTATGGCATCATCTATTCTTCTCTTGGCAACAGTCATAGAATAAGCCCTTGTTAAATCAGCCATACTATTAATTCTCAGTTTCCTTCTTTATCTTCTGCCGGTGAAAGCAAAATTGATGTATATGTTTCTATGACTGCTATTTTATGCATTTCTGTATCACAAACGCCATTTCATATTTCTGTGACTTCAGTAGCAGATGCATCACGAACGTTTTTGCAACAAAATCTCCAAAATGCTCTAACGTGCTACCAAGAAGAAGCAGTGTGGTGGCAGAGGATCTACCACCAGCAGATGGCATTCATTCCCTGCAATTCCTGCAGCAGCGGCATGTACTGAGCAGTGCACTTGCACCACATCGGCATAATATGTGGGATCATGTGAGAAGCAAACAGTTAACGCTAAGTTATTTTCCCATCATTTGCCAAAATGCTCCTTTCAAAGTATTATTTTATTTTTTTGCATCATTTAAGAAAAAGCTCATACGTAAGCACTATATAGAGACAGATTTGCCACATCAGAGTGGCAGGATCTTCTATACACTTTGCACCCTGGTATAGGTACTACCCAGTGCAAGCCAGTCAGTCTTGACCAGTATTTTCTTTATCTAATAGCAGCTTTCCAAGAATAACTGAAGGAAGAACCTGATCTTCCTTCTGAGTTCAATAGCACCTTTATTCTACTGCTCTTCACGTTCATAAATGCTCTGCTAAGGTAATAAAACTATCAGTTTAAATATGTGTAATAATAATTTTAAAGCATTTTATGGCTAGAAATACATGACTATGGTATTTGGAGAACAGAAATTAATACTGAATTCAAATAAGCTTTTTTTTTTTTTTTCCTCAAACAAAACTGAGCTCTACCCCCATGAAGGTATGGACTGAGGGCATCTTGGCAATTCATCAACACCATGGTGTATCAGGTATGGAAGTGCTGCGATGCGGGGTCAAATGTGCCCTGGCTGCTGGCACCCTTTGCCCATAGACCTGCTGAGTGGCAAAAGTAGGGGGGCTCACTGTGCTATGTGCTGGCTGTTAAGACAAGAATTATATAGGAAAAGAAAAGGGAGCAGTCCCTTTGGAAAAACAAAGCCCCATAAAGAAAAACAAAAAGAAAGAGCAAGCAATCTCATTTCCATTGAGAAAGTAAATGAATCGCAATGAACAATGATATCTCATCTGGAGATAATGTGCTTACAGTGACATTAAAAGCAGGTATTACCTGTTCTAAGAGATTCTGAAGCCTCTCTATTTCACAGTCTATTACAAATTTCTTTTCTTGCCTTCGGTCCAGATCTTCTAAAAGCCGCCTGTAGCTGGCATCGTTAAAATTCTCCACACAGATGGCACTGACTTGCCAGCTATTTTGTCCCGCTTTTTCCATAATAGCTTGAAGTATTGAATAACCTAAAAGAAAAGGATACAGTACACTAGTAACACAATCATTACATTTTTTTAAATAGGAATTTTCCTTAATCAATACTATATCTCTTAATATTTGCTCCTGCAGGGAAGGGAACAAAAGACTGTTTGTATCCCTACCTATGCTGCTAGCTATGCTAGGTGCCCAGTATGCAATTAACAAAAATGACAATTGCTGTGGTCAGAATGCTTGGAATGATTCTCAGCATTATGGATAATCTTTGTATGATTTATTGCACAGGTTTCCATGTTCGGGCATTTCACGACACAGCAAAGAAAAAATCTGAGCCAGTAGTTGTAGTAGAAAAAATCATTCACCAGTAGTATTTGTATACTATGAAGGAAATATGTTAGATTTTCAAATGCTTTGCTTTGTTTGACGCTGGTTTGGTTTTTTTGGTTTTTTTTGACAACATTTAATCTAAGCAGTTTTTAATGCTTCTTAGTACGAATACATTTTTTCATTTATTTATACATATAGACACATATGCCAGTAGAAATGTACGAATAGAAATTATATTGATCTATTTCTGAGATTCTGTGTAGCCTTAATCAGTATATGCAAAGCGATTAGAGGTCAATGAATGAAGGGCACCATAGAAGCATTAATTATTACTACTGGCAGGATTATTGTTCTTTATCATTATCAGTATTTGATGCCCTCTTTGTCATCTCTGAGCTCATTGACAGGAGGGAAAGGCAGCACCCTCTCAGAGGTCTCCACCTGAACCTGCAGGGCAGGCTTCATGTCTGCAGTCTCAGTCCTTCGCCTTCTTCCCTCTCCTGATTTTCTCTCGTTGGGGGTGTGCAGAGGCCGAAAGGAGCTTGTGACATATCTTAGGACAGCTTGCAAGTCTAGTCTTGACTTGCTCAACCAGTGCCTGAAGTAGGAAGCATGTATTATTCCATCTTTTTTCTACAGTAAATGATGAATTCATTTAAAGTGACAAGGATTGCACACCTCAGATCCAGAATTATTGTTTAAGAAAGACAGATATGGACAGATATGGTTGTTAATAACATTCTGATACAAATGATACAATCCAGAGAAGGTATCCCTGTCTAGAATCACAACACAAAAGACTTTTTTACTCATTATCTGGCTGATTTTTTCCTCACTAGCTTTAAACAAAAGATTTCACCTCTTGACAACTATCCTTAGCGATGTGGCTACGCAGCGGTGGCTTCTTTCTCTCTTCAACAAGAGGATCCCATGCCTGAGTGCAGTGACCCCCAGCTGCCATTTTAATGCACTTGAAGATGCCACTGTGTGAGAGATTCACTGTAAAAAGCGCTATCAGACATTTCCACAGATTGCAAGAGGAATTTTTGTAAGTTACATCTCAGAAAGAGTACTTTTGAGTGTGCTGTTGCTAACTAATTATCAAAAGACCTACAAGCCCACCAAACCCCGAGTTTGCCTCCAGTAAAATAAAAGTAGACAATAGTTTTATCAGAATATGAAGCTTTTTGGACACATGAGAAACTAATTCTCTTGCAAACCTAGGAGTAGCTATTTTTCTACTGGCTCCTATGATATTTGTAGTCCTTAAAATATTAACTTAAAATCTGTATCTTCTTATCATCATGACACTATGCACCTGCACTCCAAAACGAACATGTATTTTTTTTTCTCCAATTCAGTTGATATACTTAAGATAAAAATACGAACAATTAAAATGAATATACAAAATGTATAACATATTTTATTCTATAAATGAGACTTTTTTTTAAAGAAATAGTATTTTATGTTAGGAAATGAATTCAAATACTTGATGTACTGAGTATTAAACCATTTCTGTACTCAGCATATATTTTTAACCCGATGACTGTTATTTTTCAAAGAACCATACAGCTTTCCTGTTAATTGCTGCATAATTATTCTGCTTTTCCTGTTGCTATATTCAATCTCCTTTTTGCCTGTAATTATCTCTGCAAATCATGACAAGATTCTTTCCCAAACACTGTATTTCTTGCTTCATTTCCTATTCATTTCCACATATAGACTTACATTAAAACTACTCCAGTGTTACAGGGGTTCCTGCTTCACTTACACTGTAACTTTGACTTGATCTTTGCTACAAAGGCAGTCAACATTTACTTAATTCAGCTTCCTGACACAAATTAACATTTTCTTTGATTCAGAATGAATGGTGTTTGAAACAGCAATTGACATCCCCTCATGACTTTCTTATTTCTCTTGGGCAACTTTACTAAGATGTGTTTTGATCAATCTGGGAATTTATCCCAGCTTAAAGCATGACAAATATCAGACAAACATATAGAAAAGCTTTGCTTCTACCTTGGATCAAGGTTTGACTTGCCACATTTCATTAGCAACTGCCTCCATTTAGCTATTTGAAGCTTCTGTAGCTTCTTGTCAGTAGCTGGCACTCAGATGTGGGGTTTCATGTTAGCATGTCTTTCACATATAGAATAATACAGCTAAATAGTAGTAACTGGATATGGTGCATCATCTCCATCAGAGGAGTTCAGAATCCCTGTGCAAGTAATCAGTGGCATAGTCATCTATTCAGCGTGCAGGCACAATTTTTAATATAAGAGACTGACAAGGGTGGAGTTTATGCAGAATGAATACAGGCATTCACAGGCTCAGTTGGCATAAAAATTAGACGTGCTGAGGAGAATGCTTATTTGTCCAAAATAATTGACTACAGCTGACAGGGAAAAATATTAGTCATTTGTAGTGCTGCAAACATTTTATAAGGAAAAAAACCCTGAAACTAACCTGGGGTAATTCTCAGAAACGAAGTGCAGCATCTCTATTTAGATAAAATTCTTAAACTTCAGGAAGATGTTTGCCCAAGTAAAGACAGCAGACATGAATCTTACAGCTGCTGTCTAAAAGATATTTATTTTCTGGTTATCTGCTGTTTATCCTCAGTCATGCTACAGACAGATGAGTGATTCATTTTCTGGAATACATTCCATCCCATATATTGTGGAATACTATTTGTTTCATAAAAGCAAATTAAAAAATCCAGGCTAACTCACATCAACTGAGCTACACAATAAGTGTTTTTCAAAATAAGATTATTTTAAAAAATTGTTTAGGACTAAGCAAATAAATAAAAGTCAGGTAAGTTCTCACAAATGTATATAGTAACCCTTCTTCACCAACCAATTCAACCTTGAAATGCATATAACTCATCAGAAAATACAAATTATTGTGCCTAGAGATAAACAGTTCAAGCCTGGAAGTCTGTATCCAGAAGCTTCTGGTCCTTCCCAGACTTTGTTGTTTGTTTTTGTTTTTTTTTTCTTTTAAAAAAAAGCAAATCTAGGAACAAGGTAAAACATCAATACAACAGCCTGGAAAGGCAGATGAAGTCCTTCCCAAGTGCAAGGATGATATATGCAAGACTAGCTTCTTTTTCCTCTTTATGGGAGTATAATCCTGGCAAATTTTCCTTAATTAGAAGTCTACCAATTGCTATTTGTAGATCATTGCTCAAATGTAGACAAAATTGATAACTGCTTATGGACCAGTAATACCAATTCCACCTCAATATACTGGAATCAAACCAGAGACAGGGAAAGTCTGCAAAGATTTTATTTATTTTATTGATCCCTTCTCTCCTTGCTTTTCTGTTCTCTGGTCAGATGGAATTGTGATGATGTAACATACTGCTATTTTTTTTCCAAAAAGATACCACACAGTCATCGTGTTGGGGAAAAAAAAAACAAACAACAAACCAATAAAAACCATCACATGAAAATGAAAAGTTATTCTATTTGTTTTCTCTATAATCAGAGCTGGAGAAGCCTACCACAGAAAATTTACTATTGGGGTTGATACTACAGCTAAGCACCTTACAAACAAAATCTCAGATTTTTTTTAACCCCACTTCCCTCATTCCACACTCCATAGGCATTTTTCCATTGCAAAATGCATCAGCCACACAAAATCAATGCCAGATGTGCACCTGGTTTATACTTTTTTAGAGAGAGATTAGTACTTCTTCAGAGAGACTTAACCATCTTCTGGAGGCCCAAGTGAGTAAAACACTCGCCCAATTTTGGTATTAGGAATACATTGTAAGTACAGGAGTTTGGGAAACTAGGATTCCTCCCAGTCACTGCAACATTGCTGTAACTGGAGCCTATACACAACCACCCTCCACCCAAGTAACTGAAATCATGAGTAATCTCTTTGATTTTAAAAGTTCAGCAGCCTTTCAGGTTTTTTATCTGTCTTCTACTGTATCAGCTAGGCTTTCCCCTATCCAATTTCATTTCAGCAGTCAATGACTTAATTTCATTTATTTCCATTTAAATGAAAAGTAAAATCTGATATCTAAATCTTTTCAATGTGTTCAGAATAAAGAGATACAGGAGCATTTTCTTGACACATTTTTCTGCTGGAATGCACATGGTTAGCTTTTTTCCTTTTATTTCTTTTTTTTTTTTCTTTTCTAGTTTGCTTGCTTGCTTTCACCAGAAATATTTCAGTGATCAATTACAGTGTTATAATTAAATTTCAATAACTTTCATCTTCCAGCTGCCTTTTCACTCTGGGAAACCGTTTCCCCCGCCCCTATAAGCACAGGCAATCATTCCCGATTGTCTTGCCAGGAGACATATAGCAAAGTGGCTGCTTGCTGCAAACAGTAGCATCACCACTCAAAATTCTTATTTTGGAACTATTGTGCAGAAAGTAACTTATTAATTTTCTATGATGAAGAAGATGCAATATTTACATATTATTACTGTATTTTACTATGGCTTGCAGACTGGCACCGGTTAATATACTTGGAAACAGCATATGCAATATATTTGTTATGGCCTCAGAAGCAGAAAACATCTCTGGTGAACATGGGTCTTTTCCAAAGATGGGCATCATATACTGCACATTACTGAAATGCAAATTCATTTTCTCCTCTTTCTGGTCCAACTAACTTTCAAATAGGAATTGGTCCCATTCCCAAGATTAGCTATGATCCCAACAGCCACAGACACTGAAATGCTAGAGCTATTTTATGAAAGCTACTTCCATCTATTGGAATTTGTATAAGGATCAGTACAAGAAATAAATTTTTATAAATCCAACACACAGCAGAAGTGAAGAATAAATGATCAGATCATTTGCTATGGATAAGCCAATATATTTGACATTCAGGATTGGATTCATGTCACTTAACTCTAGCTGTCTATAAAGTAGTTGTCTAAAAGTTAATCATTCAAGCTTTCAAAGGAGAGACATATATCCTATAAAAAAGCTCCTTTTTGGTCTTAGATATCTATCTCAGAGGTGCTTTTCTTTTTCTCCAATAAATACTGAAGGAGTCTAGACATGAGGCTTAGTGAAAATACCTACCATTTATCTAGCCAAATTGTGGAGAGATGAATCCAGACACTATAGTAATGCAAACCGTACAAGAAATTTATAGTATGATTGATGCATGAATGTACATTCAACCAATAACTACAAACATTCAAACTCAAGCTTATTTTAATTTTCTTCATTATGATTAACACCTTTTTACTAACAAATGGTTTTGTCTTAAATATTGGTCAATATACAGCTTCCAGAACTCAAACACAACCAGTAAGATTAATAAACTCTATCATATAACTTCTGACATATGATAACTCATTTGCATGGCCAATTTTCTGTGCATTTGGAGTTGCAGCCAGAACATTCAACAAAAAAAATACATGCAAATTGGTCACAGACTGAAAGCTAGAAATATAGGTGTTTTCTGAGCCCTTCTTGGGTCTAATTCATAAAAATCACACATAGATTTGAAAATAAGACAGGGAGCTCAAGAAATAATCCCATCTACTCCTATCTATCTCTCCATCCCCGAAGGGAGATAAATTATATCTAAATCATTCTAGAAATATATCTTTCTTTGTCCTTAAAAGACTCTAAAGAGGATTCTGTAACTTTCTAGGTAATACATTCATTGCTTAATTATCCTTAGGAGATGTTTCCTAAATTCTAACCTAAGTCTCTCCTGGCACAATTTAAAGCCACTCATTCTTGTCCTATCTCTAGTAGACCTGGAGAACAGTTTGTTCCTTTCTTCTTAAAAGAAATCCTTTACATAACTGAAGATTGCTGTTTCATTTCTTTTCTGTCTGCACTTCTCTTGCTGAAACATGATTCTTTCAGGTTTTCCTTGTGGAACATGTTTTAGTCTACATTCTGACAATTTTCCTTGCTTTCCTCTGGATATGTTGCAATTGATCCAAGTCTTTTGTGAAGTGTATTGGTGAAAATTGGATGTATTTATAAATGTATTCCAAAGTACACACAGTCCTTTCTTTTTTTTATCATCTGCAAGTTTAACAATTGCAGTCCATATTTCTTCATCCAACTCATTAAAAAAGATACTGTGAAAAACTGAAACTAAAATGGATCACTCCTAAATACCTCCTTATTTGACAGCCAACTTCATATGCTTTTTTCTGAGCTCAAGAGTGTGACCAGTGTTTTACATACCTTCTAGACATTTTATCAAGATCAAATGTCTTTGTCTCATTGTGGTGGGTTGACCTTAGCTGGATGTCAGCTAACTACTCTATTACTCCCCTCCTCAACTGCAGAGGCAGGGGGGAGAAAAATACAATGAAAGGGTTATGGATCAAGATAAGGACAGGGAGATCACTCACCAATTACCTACATGGGCAAAACAGACTCAACTTGGGGAAATTAATTTAATTTATTACTAATCAGAATCAGAAAAGGATCATAAGAAATAAAACCAAATCTTAAAACACCATCCCTCCACCCCTTCCTTCTTCCCAGGCTCAATTTCACTCCTGATTTTCTCTACCTGCTCCCCCTGAGCGGCGCAGCGAGGGCAGGGAATGGGAGTTGTGGTCATTTCATCACATGTTGTCTCTGCCACTCCTTCCTCCTCAGGGGGAGGACTCCTCACACTCTTCCTCTGCTCCAGCATGGGGGTCCCTCCCATAAGAGACAGTTCTTTATGAACTTCTCCAACATGAGCCCCTCCCACAAGCTGCAGTTCTTTATGAACTGCTCCAGCATGGGTCCTTTCCATGGGGTGCAGTCCTTCAGGAACAGACTGCTTCAGTGTGCATCCCTTCCATGGGGTCACAAGTCCTCCTGGCAAACCTGCTCTAGCATGCAACATGGGGTCCTCTCTCCACAGGGTCACAGGCCCTGTCAGGAGCCTGCTCCTGTGCAGGCTCTCCCATGGGGTCACAGCCTCCTTTGGGTGCATCCACCTGCTACACCATGGACAGCCAGCTCCACAGACTGCAGGTGGATATCTTCTCCACCATGGACCTCCACGGGCTGCAGGGGGACAACCTGCCTCACTATGGTGTTCACCATGGGCTGCAGGAGAAGGTGTTTGGAGCACCTTCTCCCCCTCCTTCAACACTGACCTTGGTGTCTGCAGAGTTGTGTCTCTCACACATTCTCACTCCTCTCTCCAGCTGCAGTTGCCCCGTTGTGCAGTACCTTTCCCCCCTTCTTAACTATGTTTTCTCAGAGGCACTACCACTGTCACTGGTGGGTTTGGCCTTAGTCGGCGGTGGATCCACCTTGGAGCCAGCTGGAATTGGCTCTATAAGATATGGAGGAAGCTTCTAGCAGCTTCTTATAGAAGCCACCCCAGCAGCCCTCCACTACCAAAACCTTGCCATGCAAACCACATGCACTTGTTTAGCAAAATTTCATGCAAGCTGTGTAAAAAATCATAAAATCATGAGGCACCTATTTTTTTTTTTCCAATGTCTACAAAACCTGTTACTTTGTAATAGAAGGAAATTTGCATTATCTCACATTATTTGTTCCTGGAAAATCCATGTTTAGGATTACTTAGCTTTCCAAATGCTGTATACTTTCAAATATATCTGTTAAGATAAAGTTTCTGAATATATACCTATGCCATCTATGGTATATATATACCTCTATGACCAGGATAATTTTATTACAGATGACTCTGAAACAAAATAGGAAACAACAGATGCAGTTTAGCCATCTCCTCTATTGCTATTTTGCTTCAAAGATTTCAGAATATTTGATGATAAAGGAAATTACCTTTATTATGTGAATTTATGTTTCTCACCTTACTGAGATCTATGACCTTGAATATTTTCTTAGTGTTGTGAGACACCTCTAAAACAAGCTTTGTGGTCAGACTTTCTGTCTTTCTCTCCCTTAATCCTGTAGAGACTGGTACCTGTGCAGCTTCATTTACTGTATTTAATAATCCTTCTCTCTTGAGGAGGACATAAAGCTACAAGAAAATGCTGTCAACATATTGCAACCGTGACTGTTTTTTTAAAAAAAAAGTTTTAAGTGGAACAACGGTGAGTAAGTTTCAGTGCTTTCAGTGAGCATATGGGTGGAGGTTTGGCCTACTCCACAATGGGAGTTCATGATCAAAGATTCAGGCTGTGTCAGGTTCCATTTATGCTATACCCATTCTGTGGAAAGATTTTTCCCTTCTTTCCATTTCAGAGTCTGCAACCTTCTTAAGAAATATACTGTAAAGGTGTCTCATCCAAATGCTAAGTGATACAGACAAGTGGAAACTCGAGAAGGACTTAAGAAAAGCCCTGTTTTTGAAGACAATCAGATAGTTTTGCTCGTGTTTTCACAGTTCTCACATATCATTACCCTCCCCACTTTACTAAATGCCTCCAAACTAACGTCAAAGTCCAATAACTTTTCTTACAACAAGCATGCATAGAGATGAATACATCCAAGCGTACATACAGATATATGGCAAAAGTACATTTATGGCAATCCGGGAGGTTCAAGGAATGCACCAACGATAACTTTCTTTTCCAAGTGATAGAGGAGCCAACGAGGAGAGGTCCCATGCTGAACCTTGTTCTCAACAACAAGGAGGGTCTGGTGAGGAATGTGAAGCTCAAGGGCAGCCTTGGCTGCAGTGAGCAGGAAATGATCCTTAGATCATTCAACATCATTAGGGCAGCGAGAAGGGTGGACAGCAAACTCACTACACTGAACTTCAGGAGACCAGAGTATTGCCTTTTCAGGGATCTGCTTGGTAGAGTACCATGAGATAACGCCCTGGAA
Source organism: Tringa tobata (assembly GCA_033628505.1). Classification (NCBI taxonomy): domain Eukaryota; kingdom Metazoa; phylum Chordata; class Aves; order Charadriiformes; family Scolopacidae; genus Tringa; species Tringa tobata. Next base: position 105 of record JAHREE010122424.1, on the reverse strand, counting down.
GGAAGAGGAACCCAAGAAAGGTGGTTAATATTCAAGAATCACCCCTTCCAAGCTCAGGACAGATGGATCCCAAAAAAGAGTAAGTAAGGCAAAAACTCCAGGAGG
>JAHREE010122419.1:0-14195 GCA_033628505.1 Tringa tobata | reverse complement strand
AACCCTGCCCACGCCAACGGAGCTGTCAAGCTGCAACACGCCGGAGACATCAAGACACACCTATTGGAACGGTGCTTCGCCTCCCCCTTCCCCTTTCCTTGCTTTAGCCTTCAGAAGTTGAGTGGAAAATAACAATCAGGTACTGTATTGTTTATTTTGAAAATTTCTGCGCCAAACACAACAGACGTTCCCAGTGCTGAGATGGTCACAGAAACAGCCTCCTTGCCGTGCCTTTTCCTGCTGATTTGTGGCTGTGGCTTTTTGCACTTCGGGTTTGTGGTGACAACAGCAGCCACAGCCCTGTATATGCTTAATATTGCAGTTTAGTGATGTTTGATGCAGTTTGGTCTATTGTAACACGGGAGATGGGATGGGGGTGTTCTCAGAGAGGCGCCCGTGCCCTCCTGCACGAGCTGTGATGGTCTCAGCACATCACTGGGGGCCAGGAGCTGCTGAGACACAGCTTCACCCCAAAGAAGAGATTCTGTTGCACTACTGTCTGCTTCCATAAGCCATTTGCTGCAAATCACCTCTCTCCTCTGGTTTGTTGAGGTATTTAATTGAAAAAGAAAAGTGTTGCAATAGGGCTGTAGCTATGCAACCCTAGGTTTTGCAGAGGGAGATGGACAGTATCGCAGTGTGTGAGGGTAACCTCTGAGAACAAGGACTAAGAAAGACACTGAGGTGCTGGAGTGTGTCCAGAGAAGGGCAACAGAGCTGGTGAGGGGTCTGAAGCACAAATCTGATGAGGAGCGGCTGAGGGAGCTGGGGGTGTTCAGCCTGGAGAAGGAGGGAGGCTGAGGAGGGACCTTCTCACTCTCTACAACTGCCTGAAAGGAGGGTGTAGCCAGGGGAAGTTTGTCTCTTCTCCCAAGGAACAGGTGATGGGACAAGAGGAAATGGCCTCAAGTTGCACAAAGGGAGGTTTACATTAGATGTTAGGCAAAACCTTTACACTTGAAAGGGTTACCAAGCATTGGAGCAGGCTGCCTAGGGAAGTGATGGAATTGTCATTAAAAGCTGGGTAGATGTGGTGCTTAGTGATATGGTTTAGTGTTGGTTCCCACTTGGTGGTGGGAAAAAGCCCCCGTGAGCACTGCCCTGTGTGGTGTGTGTGATAAGGGTTGGGGATGGTCAGGGTTGGGGATGGCCAGGGCTGCACCTGGCCCTGGGATGATGCCCTTGGCTGGAGTGTGAGGACTGGGGAGGGAAACAAGGGAGCAGGAGTGACGTGTGGCTACGAGGGCTCTTTCCCACCTGGAGCCACCGGCACACCTGGGATGGGATGTGCTGTTGGTCATAAGGCACAGCTGATGCATGCCAGGAGCATCCTCCCACCGCACTGACCATGCTTCATTTTCTTTTAAATATTAAATTGGTCAAAATAAAAGATTGGATAACCAACCTTAATTGAGGTTACTCAGGAAATTCCTGTACAGTAAATTTACACTGGGTTTACTGGCTATTCCGTGCAAAGGCTCTCTGGCAGTGTGTGCATCATTCCGTGCTTCTCTGTGTGGACAAACCATTAGTGTGAGAGTACTGGTGTGGGGAAAGGGCTCTTTAATGAAGCAAAGTTATAATGAGGTTCTGTGGCTGAAAGCTGAAGCTGAAGAATTCAGACCAGTAATAAGGTGTGCATTCTTGGCCACTGGAGAATTTAATATCTGAAACAATTTGCCTAGGGACATGATGAATTCTCTCTTTGAAAACTTAAATTAAGATGGGGTTATTTTTTTCTAAACAATCTGGTTCAACCAGAAGTTATGGGCTTGATGCTGGAGGTACTGGGAACAAGTATACGACCCAGGCGATGCGAGAGTTCAGACCAGACCCTGCAAGTCTCCACTTGGGTGAAATAAAATGTTTTGAATGTTATATTAAAGCATTGCTTACCTTCATGTTTTGAATCATAACCTCTCCTGCGTGAAGAAATAGGGAAAAAGTGAGAACAAATGACACTTTCTGAATTGTTTTTTCTGTGATTTATTTTTATTGGGTTTTTTTAATCTGTTCTTCCAATAATTTCTCACTGATGTTAAATGTGCTTGACCTAAAAGGAATTAGAGCACCACTGTAGAGCTTCCTGATACCCTTTCTTGTCCTGGGGAAGGGGTTACTGCCTGCCTGTTAGAATACCAGCACTAAGGGATAATTCACCAGGAAATATCCCAGGCCAAGCAATGAACTGCACAGTACAGCAGCCCTCTTTCTACTCATTTTCCTGGAAAAACAATCCCTGGGCTTAAATATTTAAGGAATGCAAAATAAAATGGTGGTAGTGACTGTGAGCTATTAAGTATATTTTTCTACTCTTCCCGTAGTATGCTGCTGTGTAGAGGGGAGTCTTACAAAAGGCCCTGTGTCTGGCAGGGCAGAGACCTCCCTGGCTGGAGCAGGACCTCTCCTTCTCCTGGTCCCTTGCAGCGGCACCCAAACCACACCTACCTGCCCTGGTGGCCCCCCAATCCATGATCCCCTGCAGATGAGCTGGGATGAGAATGGGCATGGAAATGTTTGCTACACCACTGGAAATGCCTTGGCTGGCAGGAGCTAACAAGGCTGTTACCATGGCTGTGCTGAGCAGTTAGTAACATGTTTTTGATGAGAAGGAAGAAAAAGCCAAGTGAGAAGAAGATCTTTGATTGATACAATCCCACAGAAGTATCCCACAACCCAAGAGTACTCTGCATACTCTCAGCATTGTATACATCTTCTAGATTAATCTGGTAACGATGATCTAGATGAATCCTTGTGCTTATTTCAGCTATTCCTATACAGGAGCCTTGAAGAAAAAGGAAAAGAAAGGCCTATGTACGAGGTCGACTTGACTATTCTCTGTTGCTAATCGTAGGGTGAATGAGTGTATACAGGGAGTGCCAAACTTAATTGTGTTGTATGTGAATATTAAGTCTTCCCTTAATACCGTGGAATTAGTAGGTAAAGAAGAAAGTGCTTTTTTTGAGGAAATGAACATTGTGATTCTAGTATTTCCCATGATTTTACATTTAAATTTGTTCAGTCAGTTCATTTGATTAGCCCTCAGACTGTGTCCCCACAACTATATCAGCCAGACTCCCTCTCTTGTGCTTTAGGAAATCATTCTAATAAATGTTACTAGTTATTTTAACTTGATATTTTGCTGTGAACAGAGCAGGGCTAGAGGAGAGCTGAATTTACAGAGTCAATTTACTTTGTGTGAAGATCTTGTGAAAAGCAGGTAATGCCAAAGGGATAAAACGCTGGAAAATAGTTCTTTGATTTGTTACTGTGCTAAAGTCAGAATCCATCCTTTTGCCAGTGCTAAATTATTCTCCATTGTGCATAATGCAGCTTCACAAATTGGTGGGACTTCTTTGAGCTTATTGCCCAGTAGCTATTGAAACCAACAGAAAAATCAATGCTTTCGTTTCAGAAATGGCAACACTGTTGGGCAAAAAACCCTATAACTGACAAGTACTTTAATTTTTAAAGGGAAAAGAGCACTTTACTGAAGAGTGTCTTGGGGAAAAGTATATATGTTTATCTCCCTGTGTTTACTGAAAATAAACAGAGAGAAGAATTTTCCTTCCAAAAGTTCCCTTTACTGGCAATGAGGCGTGGACCTGAAAAGCTCTGCTGGGTTGTGATCCCTGGTTGGCACTCGGGGCTGGCAGCTGGGAAAGCTCTTATGTTCTTCTGCCTTCATGGCTTTCGTCAGCAGAGACAGGCAGAGTGGCATTTTAAGGTTGTAGCTCGCCAGGAGACTATGTACTAAGTTGGGAAGAATACCCTCTAGACAGGCGAGGCGTTGAGATTTATACAAGGAGTCTCAAAGCACGCAATTGAGAACTACGGGTAGGTAATTTTTGCTGGGCAGATGTTTCTTTATTGGCCTGAGACACACACTGCATTTTAAATTGCCTCATGCTGTTTGGCCAGTAAATTATTTAATGGAACAAACAGTTAATCTTCAGTGTCCTAGCCTTGACTCTGGCTCTGCTTTTCAGGCTCGTACTTACTCTAGAGCGAATGCCTCTGCTGACAAATGCACAGTGATTTTTCACGTTGTTGGTGTGGTCTGGCACATTTCTTCAAGGAAAAAAAATCTTGATATCAAAAGGGGAATATTCACCTAAGGAGAAACTGAATAAAGGCTGGATATCTGGGTTTAAACCTGGAAAGATTTTGTTGACTTCTAACAGAAAGAAAAAAATATCTTCTTAAAAAGAAAGAGCACACCATAAGCTCCTGACAAATATGTAAAAAGCCTGTGTGTTTGTACCCCTTCACAGAGCAGAGCTAGAACCGAGCAACAAATAAAGACAATCACTAAACTTCCAGTAGATGAGGCATGTCTGCAATGGCCAGAAAGCCTAATCACTGACATACTAGATGATATTGCCAACTAGCTGCTTATGCCTTTCCTTTTTGATGTTATTGGCAGATGTAGACGGCCTGGCATGCTGGATACATGCAAAAATTGTGTAAGAGACTGACCCATCTCCAATGAGTTTATAGTGTCCCCAGGACAGATGGCAACAGAGCTGGTACTAGACCCCAAGTCGTGTCCAGACATTCTTGACATTAGCATGCAAATATTTCTTCCTTCTGCAGTTCTTCTGATGAAAGGATTCCCTATTTCAAGTTTTAGTCCAGCAGGTCGTAAAATATCTGAGCTCTAACTAGCGAGGAGTGCTGATGTGGGAAAGATGGTCATCAGCTGGGTTATGAGGTGTGTCTTGGGATGTGGGTTCCCCCGTGGCTAAGAGCTTGTCGCTTGTGACCAGCATTGGTGCTGTCACTGTTCACTGTGATGCTGTATGAATGAAGGGAGCCGTGGCCCTGAGATGTTCCCCAGCAATAGGGTCAGTAATAAACTGATGGGTGCAGACGTAACCGCGTGTGTGGAACTGAGCCTTCCCCCCCAACAGTGATGTGCTGAATGGAAAACTGATCTTGGGGAGGTTAAGTTGTATGAAAGCAATACCCAGCCCTCACACGGAAATAATTTCCCTTGCTTATCTGCAAGCCCCTCTGCCGCGAGGGTGAATTGCAGTCAAATATTACACTTTAAAAGACAATTACGCGTCCTTCACTTCCTCCAGCCCCTCAAAAGCCAAATAGTGCTATCTAATCTAAACCACCCCGGCTCTTCTCCATCCCCTCAGACACATGCTGTGCATTACATTTCGGCAGAAATTCATTGCAGTCTGGTTCAGCAATCCCTTTGAAGTCCTCGGGAGCTTATCTGTACTCCGGCAAGCAAGGGTGTGTCTCCTGGCCAGCTTGCAGGCGACCGTAAAGCAGAAATTTATCCCAGTGGCTGCAGGTGACTCTTTGGATGCTTTGTTTTGTTTTTTGTTGGTGTTTGTTTTTTTTTTTAATGGGTATCAAGAGATCTCCAGAATTCATCCCAGGATAAAGGGCTGCATCCTGAGGCTGTCACTTGACCTGAGGGTGCTGCTGAGGGTGAGTGGGGATGTAATGTGGGAACACATCACAGTGTCTTCTGGGCATGGTCCATTAAGAGCTTCAAAACCAAACAAACTAAAAGCTTCAAGAAAGCACTGAAAATGGTCAAAGCTGCCTTTTGGTACAACTGAGCAAGTAGAGACAAAGGGGAGCTGGCAGGATGTTGGCTCCCCACCAAATTCTGTCAAATCCTGGTATTTTGGAGCACCATAACCCACCAGGTGCACCCACCAGCATCGACCTTTCCCTGCCCAGCTCCACTCCTGTTCTCCGAAGGGTGTCCAGACTCTGTTCCCCCTGCTTCTACCCCCAGGGTCCCACATCCATCACCATTCCCACCCCCTTTCCTGGCAACCACAAATGCCTTCCCTAAAAAAGCTGGAAAATGTTTTTTACTGCTACAGGACAGAAGAGAAAAAAAAAATCTGACATTAATCCTGAGATGAAAATGGCTGAGCAAGTATTTATGTTGATTTAAGGCTGTTCTTGTTACATTCTTGAAACTACTGAGGTTATCTTGTAATCCATCTGAATTGCAGCTTGCGGCATTTTGAGCTAATTTTCAATTGTGCTGCATTTAACTATTACTATTACTCCTTCTGCCTCCCAGTGTATGTGGCAAACAAAGGCACGTTAGGTTTTGGAACCCCTAACCTATGGCCTCTGAGGCGTCTCTGCATCGGAAAATGGAGACAGGACGTTCCTTGAGAAGAGAAATCTGGGGAGCTGGTGAGATTTTTGACTCTGCTGGAAGGGGACAGTTTTCCAGTGCTGGGTTTTGGCTGGAGGAAGGTTCAGTCGGACGGCACTCTTTCTGTTTATTTTCTGAATGTTTTGAGTGAATGCACGTCTCTGTAGATGTTTAGAGAGCGGCAGCGCTGGAGATGAGGTTTATTTATTCACAAGATACGTACCATGCAAACAGCTGTGAACTGCTTCTCCTCACTGCTCTGCTCATGCAGTTCAGCTCCCACCCCAACCAACCACCCAAACTGCCTGGAAGCTGCTGCCTCTTCCCCAGCATGGATCATACTGGTGGGCTCACCACCTGCTGGACCTGGAGCTCTGCAGCAGGCTGAAAAATGGATGAAAAGCTGGATATGAGCTGACTTGTGCACTGGCAGTCCAGAAAGCCAACCGCATCCTGGGTGGCATCCCCAGCAGCGTGGCCAGCAGGGCAAGGGAGGGGATGCCATCCCTCTGCTTCACTTTGGGGACACCCCACCTGGAGTACTGCATCCAACTCTGGAGACACCAACATAAGAAGGACATGGACCTGTTGGAGCAGGTCCAGAGGAGGCCACAAAGATGCTCCGAGGGCTGGAGCACCTCTGCTGTAAGGACAGGCTGAGAGAGTTGGGGTTGTTCTAGCTGGAGAAGGCTCCAGGGAGACCTTATAGCCCCCTCCAGTACCTAAAAGGGGCCTACAAGAAAAAATAGACAGACTTTCTAATAATGCCTGTAGTGATAGGACAAGCAGTAATGAGTTTAAACTAAAAGAGGGTAGATTTAGACTACATGTAAGGAAGAAGGGTGGTGAAACACTGGCCCAGGTTGTCCAGAGAGGTTGTTGATGCCCCATTTCTGGAGATGTTCAAGGTCAGGTTGGATGAGTCTCTGAGCAACCTAATCTGATTGAAGATGCTCCTACTCATTGCAGGGGGAGGTTGGACTAGATGGCCTTTTGAGGTCCCTTCCAATCCAAACCATTCTATGATTCTAATATGGACACAGATTTGGGAAGAAGTTTTTCCCCTCTGGTGAAGTTAATTTCCTTCTCCCACCATTTTCTCTATTAAGAGAAGAGCTCCAAATGAGTGACAGATTTGTCAGACTTTTGGATGCAAGGCATGAAGAGGAATTTTCTCCTGGGCCTGTTTGGGGATCTTTTCAGCATCCAAGAAAAGGAAGCCTCAGTACTAAACCCTGGGTGTGACATATCCAAGGACCGGACAGATTTTCCTGGAGGACAAAGCAACTGGATATCTCTAACCAGATGGAATCACAGCATGATTTTCCTCCGGGATCTTTTGCAAATAATTCCCTGAGGAAGGTGTGGTTAACCCCATTATTTTTCCACACCCCTTTGGGAGAATGCCCCTGGTCTGCTCCTTACACCCAAACCACCAGGAACTCGGGTATCTCAGGCAGGCCAGGGTATGTGCAGAGAAACCTTGTATTTCTACATCGTGTCCTGGCTTTGAGATGCTTTTATGGGAGCACCATATGAGCCCCTTTCTTCCCTCTTTCAGCATTTTTTCCCTTCCCTCCTTCTGCTTCTCCCCAAACCAGGGGACCCCTTGACCCCCAGATCCCACCAAGGGAGGACATGGAGCTGCCGAGCTATCTCTTGATAGTTACCTCTGCCTGTTTGTTTGTGGAAACAGGGTTAAACAGTGTGTTATTTCTTATCTATAAATTACGTTTTCCATGGTCAGCACAATTACAAATGCAGCTCCTTTGCTTTTAGCTCAATTTTTCACCGTTTGCTCCCCCCCGGCCCCTCCTCTTGGTTGTGCGCTGGAGATCACAGTAGTTTCTGTTTAAAATGTTTCACCTTCTCTGTTTTCCAGAATTTAATTGGGAGCCTGTTGCTACACGCTGAGCAGGGTGGGACTGCCGATTCCCTTTTTTTGGTTTGTTTTTTTTTTTTCTCCCCCTCAGAAAGTAGATTGGTGAATGTAAGGCTTCAGGGAATAAAATTTACAGGAGAGAAATTACCTCGTATGTTTTTACCGTAGAGCTGCCTCACTGGCCAACACAGCATTTCACCCTTTACGTACCATGAGAAGCTCTTACTAGTGCTAAGGCTTTCTATAACCAAGGTTTCAACATTTCTCCAATCCCTGACTCCTTACTACGCTTTTTTCCTCGTTCATTGCTTTCAGATTTGTTGCTGGATTTCTCTTATTTGCATGTTACGGGGCTGAATATGCCGGTAAAAAAATCGGAGCCTTGTGTAAAAAGCTTCTTTTGGGAGATTTATCATCTGTCACTCGTCATCATTACGGCCCTTTTCAAAGGACATGCAATTTTTTGGGATCTATCCAGCCTGGGGAGATGGGGGGAGCAGATGGCTTGTAAGAGGCCACCTCTTGCGGAGCAGCCCCCCGTGGGGACACCCATGGGACAGGGTCCTGCAGGTCCCCAGCCAGGAGCCAGCACTGCCTGTCTGTGCCCTGGGCAAGGGGTGAGAACGGTTGGAACTGATGATCTTAGAGGTCTTTTCCAACCAAAACGATGCTATGAATCCATGACTCTATGACAGGGGACAGCACAACCAGCCACCCCCGTCCTCCTGCACACGCAGTTTCCTCGCAGGAAGCATCGTGGGGGATCTGCTAGGATGTTTTGCCTTTTTTCCTTTTTTTTTTAATTTTTTTTTTGTTTTTTAGCCTGTGTTTACGCTCTTGGGACCTGATCTTCCCAAACAGTGGAGGGCCAGGGCCAGGAAGCACTACTTCTTGCGTGCAGCCAGCTGGTCAGCAGCGCCGAGCACGGTCCCCAACGCTCGGTGCTCACTCCACACTTGGTGGCCGGGGGGGAAGCGTTGGTTGCCCAGGGAGGTGGGATGAGCAGGGTGATGGCTTCGTAGGCATCTGGTCGCATCACCCGGCTGGGATGTGGAGATCTGGGACCCGGCCGTCGCCTTTTCACAACGGGGTGCCACTGGGGGGGTCAGTTCTCTGTGGGGTTTTCTCACTCTCCAAGCTTTTGTGCAGCTTCTTTGCGGTCTTTGCACCCGTGGTTATTTCGGATGGAAGGAGCAACATCTCAAAGGCTTCCCAAACCTTGTTGGTAACACTCCCCTTGCCCAAAGCGCTCGGGTTAGCTGCTCATCAAGTGCAAGGTGGTCAGATAATCAAGTCCTGTCGGCTGTCCTTGGCAAATTAAAGGAGCACTACCTGTAGCTAACATTAACAACCAGCAAAAGCCTTTCTGCGCCCCGGACCTGCTGCATTCCTCCCGCTAGAGGACGGTAGCTGGTGTGCGCAGCCCTCAATAGCGTTTTTACAACAGAAGCAAGGATAAAGCAGCTCTACCCTTCCTGTAGAAACATGTTCCTTTCTAGTGGTTTTCACATAATGAATCCCAGTGAATATTTAACTAAGTCTCCCCTGTAATCAAGTTTCTGGCCTCCTCGCTTGTATCCACAATGTAAAACATTTCCTGATCCATGGTGTTCAGCAGCCCTGGGAGTCTCTGGCAGTATCTGTTTCTCTGCTCGGTTCACATCAGAAGAGATGCATAATTTTTATTCCATTTTTCTCATCCAGCAATCACCAATACGACCTTTGCTATCCTTTAAGAGACGAAAAGCACCTCAACTCGGGCACCTAAATCAAAAACAACCCTGAAATGTTGCTGTATATTCGTGCATATATGAATATTCATTGGTACGTGTATGAATATTCAGTAATGCAAGTCTAGATTTCATGCAAACTGAGCTTCCCCGCAGCCCTCCCTTTAAAAGACAAAAGAATGAAAGAGAAAAGTGTGTTTCTGGGTCTGTGTGAGTGGGGAAAGAGGATGGTTTGGGTCTGCGTGGTAACTTGGGGAACGTTTCTATGATAAAACCTGAGTTATTGAGCATTGGAACGGGCTGCCCAGGGAAATGGTGGAGTCACCATCCCTGGAGGTATTTAAAAGACATGTAGATGTGGCACTTAGGGACATGGTTTAGTGGTGGACTTGTCAGTGTTAGGTTTAGACCTGGATTCGATGAACTTAAAGGTCTTTTCAAACTTAAGTGATTCTATGATTTCATGATTCTATGACTTTTGTTTAAGGAACTCTGCGTGCCTCTATCAAATAACAAATCCCTGTTTGTGTTTGGGCTTTACCTGCCTGACCATTACCTTTTTATCCCATTTTTGGACTGCAGCTTGTGAACGCGGTGACAGAGTTAACAAACAAGGGCTGTTAAACCTGGATGCACCTCTATTAACCTGGAGGCTTTCTCGGGCAGGTCACTGGCTTCTCTCCAAGGCAATCCAGTTTCTCAAGTGAAATTGTGGGTGCCTTAATCACCTGGCAAAGTGGAGGAGGAGGAGGTCATCTTACAGTGGGGACTGGAGCTTATAGAAGACATGGCTTTCACTGAGAGAGACACACAGGAAGAAGCAAATCCCTGTGAAAACTGTGGTAGGAGATAGAGAAGTAAAATTACGTGCAAAGGATGGGGAGACAAGAAAGGTTATGAACTGCATGGGGAATGCTGACTTAAAGATGTCTGAGGGATGAGAAGAATGAGGCAGGGATACAGTCGGAGGCATTTAGTGCTTCATTAACCAGGGTTGTGGAAAGTAAAAAAAAGACATTTATTTCATCTTTTTTTTTAACTGCTACAGAGTGATTGTGCCTGTTTGTGTCTGCAGCTGGGCCTCTGAAAGAGTGAACTGGAAACGCGGAGCTTGGCACGGCAGAGAAGGATGTGGGAAGCAGAAGGGGTCTGCAGGGATTGGGTGGTGTGGGACAGCTGGGTCACAGCACCCTGCCCAGAAAGAACACTGTGGGTCCCTGCCATATAGTTTTCTGCCCCTTCCAGGGTTTAAACTGTACCAGGAACCCTGGCGTAAGCCTGACTTCACACCTTCTGCCCTGAGGTTGTGCCTGAAAGCTGGAGAACGCTTGCTGAACCCTGTGGTGTCACCAGAGAAAAATCTGATCTGATGTAACGCTGCGTGGGGAAGCTGCCACAACCACCAGTGGGTCTAGTCAGACAACAGAGCTTCAGTAAAAGAAACCAGCATGTATTGATCAACTGGAAACAGAAATAAGAAGCGCATGGGACAACCAGCCAAATATATCCAAGATCCGTAACAGAAAGACAAATTGTCTTTGCAGCCTTTGTCTTCTCATTTTTGTAAGTCTGGCTCTGTCTCGCTGTGCCCTGCTCAGCGCTGAAAAGGGGTTTATTCACATGGTTTCTCTGAGGCCTGCTTTAGGGGAGCTCACTGTTAAAAGATAGTCTCCAAAGGATGCTGCTTTCCACTCTTTTAGAAAAGATGCCGTGCCCCGAGAGCCAGAGGTGCTCTACCAGGACAGCGTGTGACAAATTCTTTATGAGAGAATACATAATAAATTGAGGATTTTCTTTTATTTTGATTATTTAGTATTCAATATTTGCATTATGGAAGTGCCTGGAGGTTCCAGCTGAGATCAGTGTCCTATTGTTCTAAGCCATGCATAAAAACATGGTCAGAGATGAGGAGCTTACCATCTAAATAGATGAAGTGGATAAAGGGTGGGAGACAGGAAGCGTCTATTATTCTCATTTCATAGCTGGAGAGATTGGACACAGACAAATTAAGTGCCTTTCCCACGTAGAAGGGCAGAAAGCATCAGATGTCCAGTATCCCAGCGTAATACCCTGCTCATAACACACCACATTTCCTGTTTAAATATATCTTGCAACAGCGTAATCATAACAACAAATATCTTTTCCTTAAGACGCACAAAATGAGAGGAGCACCAGAAAGGTTACATGGCTACGAGGCATAACAGTCTGGAGGGAGCTTTGACACTCAAAATGCCATTACAAGACATTGACACGATAGCAGTGCAAAAAAATCTTTTTTTTTTTTTTTTTCCAACTGCCTGGCCTTACTGCCTGAAGAAGTAGCTGCCAGAAGATTCTGCTGTGCATAATGCAGAGAGAGATAAAAAATTGATAGGCAAAAGTAGTTAATTTGCTACGTTCTGTAGCTTAACCAAAATGAGAGGGTTTTTTGTTGCTAAACACCCAGTAAAACTATCCCTTCATGGGCTGGGAACTGCAGCCCCCTCCTTCCTGTATACATTTTGCCGTGGAAGACCTTGGTAGCCCGTCTGCTTCACACTTTTATGGATAATTGTTGGATCCACTGGCATTAAAATAAAGACATTCTTATCTCAGGTTTTCAGTTTAGCAACATCTTGAAGTAATACACGGAGAGGACTAGTGATGGAAGTCTCTCAGTGGCAGTTTTTATGTTAGAAAGGGTTCGCTTTTATATGAATATGAAGTGACTTTCCCCTAAGACACTGACAAATAGATAGAGCAATTTCACCTATCTTTGAAAAGAAGATTTTCAGAAGTGGATTCCTATGATTTGCTTCTTTGGCACCCTAAAAAAAAAGTTCAAAGCTGCCAGGAAAGGGAGCCATAAATACTTTTGAAACCAGGTAAACACTTTAGCTGCCAGAGTTTGGGTTTAGGCACTTAGCTTTAGAAGAACTTTAAAATAAAATAAATCTTGGACAGGTATTTAATAGTATCAAGCGTGGTCAAGCAAAAATTTTGGACAGGACAGCTTGAATAACAGGGAAGAATTGTTGCTTCCCATTGTTTTCTGTGGAGAAGCTAAACCCTCGGCGATGTGCATGGCTGAATTAGGACCTAGAGGATATTTCTCTATAGTTCTCTAAAACTTTAACGCGTGGGTTTGCTTTTTTAAATTTAGTCTGTTAGTTTTCTGCCTTTTATTCCTATTTTCATCAACTGGAAACGTGACACGTTAGCAGGTCCAGCACCTGGAGAATAGAGGAGTGCTGGAGAATTTGCTTGGCTGGGGCACCTGTGGGCTCCCTCACCATCTGCCCGGGATGTGGCAGGGGCTGGGGCTTGTTCTTCATGGGGCTGCCCTGGAGGAGCTGGGTTCCGTGGGGCCCTGACTGCGCTCGTGTCTCCGGCACGAGAAAGAAATGTCAGAGGCTCTGCAAGGATTAGAAATGAGAAGGGCTCAGATGTTCTGTGTTACGTTTTAAGGTGACTTTTCCCACATTGCTCGGAGGCACCGGTTGCCTGTTTCACCTCTGCTCTCCCTAGACACAAACCCTTGGTCTTCTGCTTAACCTTCTGCCTTCGTCCCTTGGGGGCTGCCTTGGTCCTCTTGAGTTGGGCTCTTGCAGATGCAGCCCAGGAGCAGCCTGACGTCAGGCACACCTTCCCCTTCCCCTGCCAGGTGAAAGAGGTGCCAGGTGGAAATTAATTTGTCTCCTCAACCTCTTTGGCTGAGCCCAGCTGTGCCCTCCCTGCAGCTGGAGCCCCTCGCTTGGACCCTGCCCCTGTTGAACATTAACTGTATCCCTGCCTGCGTGCGGAGAGGGGGACCGGGGTCCAGCTGACAGCGGTGACAAAGAGCTGGCAGGGCTGAAAGATTCAATTTAACTTTCTTTCTCCTCCCCCCCCCGCTCCCGTATGCGAGGGGGGGGACAGCGCTGGTCCTGCTTTTGAAACTTGCGGTGCAAAGGAGCACATTGGTGTCCTCATTTTCCTTCCTCCCTATTGATGTATCATTGCCAGGATGAAAAAGGACGTCTCAAGAGCTTTTGAAAAAATGGGTGACTACTCAAGACATTTTATAAAGGAGGAAGAATGGGAAAGAAAATAGGACTCGGTAGGGGGTAGAAGGAGCCTGAATGTGTGCCTTGTCTGTCTATTCTTTCGCTTGAAACCTGGAGCTGTTGTTCCTATTTCAGTTCAAACTGTCACCTTTAGTTCATGATGGCTTTACTGCCCTTGCTCCTGAACCTCAACAGATTGGGGCTTATTTACCTATTCACACTCCGCTGTGGAACCTCATTAATAGGCTTATTAGCCACACCATTCACGTGCAGGAGGGCTCACAGAAAAGATCCCAGCCACTTTGAGAGGAGGAGGAAAAAACTGTAAAGAGATTATGCTCTCATTCAGCAGCCTAACTGCTATGAAAGGCTCCCTGGGCCCACTGAGATCTCTTGAAGCCTAAATATGATGA
>JAHREE010122416.1:0-12348 GCA_033628505.1 Tringa tobata | reverse complement strand
AAGCCTGTTTCTGAACAGGATTGTTCTTTTTCTAACAAAAAGAAGTCAATGCAAACTTTAACAATTCACACTGCATGTGTTAAAACTCCCAAAAATGTCTCTGGGACTCCCTGGAAAGGAGGGGTTCCCGAAGCATTATTGCATTTGCTTGAAAGTTGACAAGATGGGTGTGTGTTGATAAAAGAAAAAAATTGGATGTTATCCATGTCACAAAACGGTTGGAAGTTAATGAGGTGGCATGAGTTTTTGTTACTTGGTTTGGGGGTGGAATCCGTAGAGAGAAATAATTTTTTATAATTTCAAAGAAAAAAAAAAAACCCTCCACTTTGCTACTAAGTTCCATGAGCTGCATAGATTGCTTGCTGTTAGAAAACCTCATTTCCTTTCTTCCCATTTCCAAATCATTTGTGTGTGTGTACCTGCAGTTTTTCCATTTTCAGTTTTAATAGCTGGTTGGTTCTTGCTTCTTTTTAGCTTAACTGTGGTTTCTGACACAGTTTTCTTTCAGCAAGAAAGGAAAATCTTACCCTACAGATAATTGTGTGTGGCTTTGAGATCCTATTTTGTATTCAGTTTGCGAAACCCTTATTCACGATATAAAAATTAAAAGATGTATTTTGATACCAAAATTTTCTGTAAGCAGAATTTTGGAAATGGAGAAAATGTTTACAGAATACTGGTAGTGTTAGAACATCCAGTAGTTTACTAACTTGCTGGTAGAAGTGACTGTGAAATGGAGCAAGGACACTGCATAAGATTTTGCTCCTCTTAGGAGTGATTTTTGTTAAATACAGTTGTATACCTCTGTTTGCCAGAGCTGTGTCAGTTCTTTTGCAGAGTCTCAGGCTGGGCCTCTGCAACTTACTCAGCTGGAAGAAGTTAGAACGTTCATGTTGAGTCACCTTCCATATGATCAAAGTTGAACTCGTTCTTGTTTGCTGTTGGGTGGTTTTTTTCCAGTGTATCTTGTGGTCAGTCATAACATGACACTTAATCAGCTGTTTTTCTCCTTCCTTTTCGCAGTGTTATCAACACAATGCTGGTGACATGTGCTGTTTGCTGCTACCTGTTGTAAGTATAAATAATGTCTTGCCTCTTCATCAAGGCACAATTCTGATGTAATCAAAAGTTCCTTTTTTATATCCTCAAAACACTTAGGGGGCATTTTTTCAAATGTGTCGTGGAGATATAGAGACGTATATTCTTTGACAGCTCTTAGAATTCTTAGTTCTGAAGACTTCAACATGCTGGAGAGAATGCTTTTCCTGTTGGAAGAGACTGAATTAAAACATAACAGAATTCCTCTTGTCCTCTGGCACGTAACTGTTGAATAGTGCCCTGTGTTGACCTGATATTATTCCTTTCCAGTTCACTAGCTTATTTGCTCACAAGTGTAATGGCAGTTTGTCAGTTCTAGAATTTTTCTGATTCACGGTAGCAAAATGACTTTTTGCCTTTTTCATTCTTTATACCTTACATTTATTTGTAAGGTGATAGTAATTTAAACCTACTGATGAGTTTTGCTTTACTCAGTTTGACCGAATATATTCTCAAAATCTGGTTAGAGCAGTGGGTGGAAAAACTTATACATACGGGTTTTTTTATATATGACAAATATTTTTTGTGATACTGAAATAGTGAGACCATTTCTATTTAAATGCACAGTATATTTTGAGGCTGTAAGGGAATTAGTAGAAGTAACAAAATGCCTTGTTGAGAAGCTTGTCATACCATGTTTGTTTGTTGTCAAGAGGTAATCCAGCTGTAACCTGCAAAAGAAAAGCGCGTTTGTTTTCTCTCTCTTTTTGTTTTTGGTTTTGTTTTGGTGTTTATTTTTAATACTAGAGACTGATCTTTTCAAAGAAAGTGCTAAGCAGAAATAACTGAATTTGCTGTGGAGAGTAAACTGGTAAAAGTCTGGTTGGATCTTTAGGGTTAACTTGTAATAAAATCATTATTCAGACTTCCACCTGAGCCTGAGTAGTATTTGTACTTTCCTGAGGTTTTTAGGCATTATTTATGCTACTCTAAGGAGCTTAACATGAATATTTAGAAAAATGGATCTCTCATCTCAAGATTCATTCTTAAGAGCTAACAGCCAAAAGCCATATTACCAGTGTCAGCATATTCCAGGAGAAGCCTGTTTAGTTCCACTGTGGGTTGGCCTGAGGCACAGGCTCATGCAGGTTTGATTTAGTTCAATAATGTGATACTCAGGTTTTACACAGGTGAGGCCCATTTATGTTTTGGTTTTGTTTTTTTTTTTAATTCACTGTATTTGACATGTGAAGTCTTAAGAAATCATTCTTCTGGATAATTGTTAAAGTACAGCAAACTTGATCCTGTGGGTTTTTTTTTATCCATGACTGTTTTTTAAATGAGTTTTGCTAAGCAGATGTAGAAACTTGAGAAGAGCTTTGTAGTGCTGGCGACTTGAATGTGAGATTTGAAATTTGGGAATCTCAGTGCTATGAAGTTGCTGGCACTACAAAGCTTGCCTGCTCATAAAGTACGGATCTCCTGATAGGTCCCAAATGCTTGCCTAAGAAAGGGCAACTGGATGCTCATTTTCACTAGGCTACTGTGTTTTGGTTACAGTAAATTGGGGTAGGGTTTGGGGGGGAGAATGTTATGGGTTTTGTTTTGGTTTTGTTTAAGTTTAAAATTCTCACTTAAGTTCTTCCTATTATGTATTTTAACAAATAATGTCCTACTCTTCTAAAGTCCTAGAAGCCTAGGGTTCATTATCCTCATTGTTTGAAGAAGGGCAGTTTCCTTGAATTTGAGGCCATGTGGTATCTGCACAATCCTCTGGATTATGATGTGAAATGTATTTGTTGTAGAACTTCATAACTTTGACTAAATGCTGTGAAGTCTTCAAACGTACGGTGCTGTTTCACTTGTAAGTTTAGTGATTTTTGTACTGAGACAGACCTATTATAAATGTAGTGTCGTTAACATGACTTAAAAGCTGTCCTCGCATGCCCAGTGAGGGGGTTCTTTCATAATCTTGTGGGCTGTAACTTGTATTCTGTATTCCCTTTGGCTTTCTCCAATTACACCTTGGAAAAAGAGCAGCAGCAAAATCTTACGTTTTTAATCATCGGTAGTTATACCCAACCACATCAATTACGTATGTAGTGCCTGCTTGCCAGAATACAACAAAAAGCAGATTTTTTTTCCTCATTTGTTCCAAGATAGAACTTGCCTAATCGCACAGTCTTTTTTTTCTTTTCCCCCTCCTGAATTCTGTATAAAATCGTAGAACAGCCCTGGTTGGAAAGGACCTCGAAAGATCATCTGATCCAACCTTTCTTTACTCCATTTTATTCAAACATATATAAGTTTGTCCTTCCCATACCCGTTTCTTTTTTTGGGGGAGGCATTGAAAAAAAAATTCAGGCCTTAATTTCAGTGACTAAAGAAAGAGACTCATTTTTCCTGCCAGTCGTGAAGGAAGCCCAAAAGAGGACTCTTTGTTGGATATGTTAGGGTTAAAATAACTGGTGGTGTCCCAGGTATGGTCTCTTCTGTATTTTTGTGTCCTTAGTAGGTAGCTACTACCACTACCTACTTCTTTGTAGAGTTGTTTAGAACTCTGCTAGACCTGCTTTCCTACTCTTCGAGTTACCTTTCCAGTTGAAAATAGGGGGAAAAAACTATTTCTTGTCTTTATTAACCATTTGATTGACAAATTGATTTGCATCAAACTGAATTTGTTCTAAGTTGAAATTTGATTAACTTCAAATTTAAAGCGGCTTCTTCTGTGTTTAGATTTAGCAGTGATCATTTTGAATAACCGTATTTATCACATGGTGTTAATTCTGTTCTTTGGGAAACAAAGCAGTTCCCGATAAAGTGCCACAATATTCTACTAACAGAGTACAGTGTGCTTGAAAAATGGTATTATTTGCTCCTGATTCTAAAAGGATTAAAATATGGTTGCCCAAATTGACATTTAAACGGAGATAGCAGGACCTTAATTTGTATTATGCAGCATAGACAGATGGCGGTTATGGTAGAAAGACCTTTTAAAAAATCTTTCTGGTAGAACATAGGGACTTTAATTTCCTTGTCTGAGCTGGGTAATTAACACTGCCTGTTGTAAGTGGTATCTGGTAGAATTTAAGGGCCTGTGGGTGGCTCGAATGCCATACCTGATTTTAGCAACTCTGGAACGTTACGCGTTGGATACAGAGGCTTGCTTTGTTTTACTTTGAATGCCGTGTTTTGTTTTGCGTTGTCATGATACATTATTGTATAAAGCAGCATTGCTTAAGCAAAACGTGGGAAAAGCTTTTCCATCTTGTTTTAATCTTGAATGCAAGGGAGTCATAGAGCTCAGTGCTTAACTACTGCTTTAAATTATTAGGCCCTAGCAGAGCAGGGAGGAGGAATATACTATTGACCTGTAATGCCACTGTGGCTCAGAGCTTGGGTATCCAGCATGGTCCCAACAAATAGCTTTTGAAAACGGCACAGTGCTTGCCTAAAGCATGGTTATACAGCTGGGGGACGTCAATATTTTGAATGTGCTTCCAGCTCATTTAATTCACAGCCATGCTGGGTCTGAACTTAGGAAGCATAGAGAGGTGAGACGTTTGTGCATAGAGTTCCTTCTTTCTGTACAGTGAGACAGAGAATAATGTGCTTTCACAGGCTTTTAGTGTTCCTACCCTCCTCCCACTTCTGTTAGTTCAGGATGCTGAAGGCAGATGGTAGAGTGCTCTGGCACCCTATCTATCTGTCTCTTCTATCTGAATATTAACCCTTGCAGAATAAATTCTGTGATATTTTTTAAGAGCTAATTTGCTTTTAAGCAAATTTAACCTCATGATTAACATTGTTTCAAAATGCGTTGTTGTCATTGCTTTGGATAGCAAAGTAGAAACATGTCAACCTAAAGGTTAGTGGCTGTTCTTGGTGGTGTCTTGCTGATGTTTTAATTGCTTTGTAGAGCCTGGTACGTATTTCCAGGCTTGCATGACTGATAGACCGCTGCAGGCTCAGCACATCATTTTAACTAGAGTCCTACTTTGTATAAAACTGAAAGCAGGGTTGAAAATAAATGTTTGTAAACCTTAAGAGGATTGATGTGTTTTCTTTTAAGTCTGACCCACATCTTTTGCCCTTGGCTGTTCTAGCCATTTTACAGCCGACCTGCACTTCGTTTGCTGGTCAAAGCATCAAGGTTTGTGTGGAATTTTCCATGACTGCCTAAGCACTCTGATACATTTGTGGCAGCTCCCATTACAAAGCTGCTCTGCTTTTTCTCCTCCTTACAAAGCATTCTAGAAATAGCAGACAGATGAGCCAGTGTGTTCACTAAATGTGTTTATATAGTTAGTATTTAACATAGCTTTAAATCCATGGAAGCATCCATTGTTCTTTCTGAATATTGTCATATTTACAAACCAAATACAGCTTTTAACAGTGGAATATTTATTTCTGTTTAGCTCTCCTGGATGTTTTCCACATCCTGCATTCCCTTTCCACAAACTGCATTCCTCTTGTTCTCAGTTCTGGCTGTGGCTTCTGCAGTGATAGTTTGTGAGCTGCTCTGATGCTCTGATGACAAGGCTCCTGTTGCTGATGATCTGGGGTTTGTTGTCATATTGGTTTTGTTGTTGTGGGGTTTTTAATTTTGTGTATGTGTGTTCCTGTAGCATTGTACCCTTTTACTTAAGGTTCATGTTTCTTGATCTCTGTGCTAGGCTTAAATTCACTTCCGTTCATAGAATATCCCATGTCTGCGAGGGTATGTTGTCCTACATAGAAAATAAAAGCAAATAAGAGTGTGTTTCTCAGAGGTTTTTGTTTAAGGGATGCTTCAAAGGCACTGAGAGAAGGTCTGTCTCTTACGTTTCTTTCTCCTGAGCCCACAAATACCTGAGTTTCGTTGTCTCAAAACATTTCCGTGTCAAAGGAAAAGTACAAGAGAAATGCTGGCAGGTGGGTTTGCGCTGCTTTAAATCGAAGAGGGCTATTTGTTTCAGTTGTGGAGTGATTAAGTACCAGAACTTCATTGCTGGTATCTGGTCTTTGTGTATGAGCTTGAGTAAAGTTTGGTTTGATAGTAGACCTTCCTGAAATTAGTCTCCTCTTCTCTGATAGTACTTGTGCTCTGGACAAGCTTTTCCATTATTGTAAGCTTCATAATTTGGCTGATGTTCTCTCTTTTGGGTTGGGGGGTTTGTCTTGCAGTTGGCTGATTGCGATTCTGGCTCAACTCAACCCTCTCTTTGGGCCGCAGTTAAGCAATGAAACAATCTGGTATCTTAAATATGACTGGCCTTAAGGATGTCTGTCCTCTGCTGCAATTTATTGATAAGGTGAGTATGATCAGACTTACTCATATATTTGGTATGGTAAAGCTTCAGGAGAAATCAAGCAGTAGTGTAAGCGATGTGTTCAGAATTGCTAGATGTTTTGCAGGAGCAACCTATCTACAGGTTTCAACAAAACATATTTTGGATGTTAATCTAGACTGGATACCATGGAAGGCTTGGACTGAATTCTTGTACAGTTATTTTTCTCTATCATGTCATGTGGTGCTGTGTTCAGTGAGCAGGGGTTGGTAAGAAGAACAGTGCATTTCTTCTTCCTACCAAAAAAAAAAAAAAAAAATCAGGCTGTGTTGTCTTTTAATAGCTAGCATAAGTGGATTTCCTAATCTTTAACAACTGTTAAACCTCTCTTCAAGCCTACTACCATTTCATCCAAGACCTGTCCTGATTTCCAAGGAAGTGTGGAAATACGCAGTTGCCCTCATTCATCTGGGAAGCTAGATTGAGAACTGCAATTAGAATGGGTTTTTAATCTCCTATCGATGTACAGCACTAACACTGAGCTTTATTTTTTTAATTATTATTTTTTTAAATGATAGCCCACGTGCAGCTCTAATCATAGGTGAGCCTGGTGGTTGCTCTCTGGGTAGTGCTATTGGAATGCTGTTGTTGCAGTTCTTGGGCATGCTTTCTGACATGACCAACAAAAATCCAAAGTCTTGTACCAAAAGTTAGAGAAGTTGTGGATGCCCCATCCCTGGAGGTGTTCAAGGCCAGGCTGGATGGGGATTTGAGCAACCTGGTCTAACAGAAAGTGTCCCTGCCCAGGGCAGGGGGGTTGGAACTCAATGATCTTTAAGGTCCCCTCCAAGTCAAACCATTCTGTGATTCTATGAAAAGTACCATGATGACTTCAGGCTTCTCTTAGAACAGCAGCATTTGGAGTTGAAGGTTCAAATGAGGGGTAGCTGTGGAAAGAGGTACACATGATTTCAGTTTTTATGCTGCTAACTGAATTAGACACGCTTAGGTTTTTTTAACTGGTTTTGTTGTTGAGTTGTGAGGTTGGTTTTTTTTGTCTTTTTAGGTTTAACTGCCTACCCCTTTGCTGTTATTACTTTAACTTCTGTTTACAGAAGCCAAATAGCAGCAGACACATGACAGTTGATGTTACAGCTCAGTTAAATGCTGACTGTAAAGCATCCTGAACATTTACCCTGAAGCAAAGCTCTGCTGCTTCAAAGTAGGCTTCATCTGAACTGCGGTGTTGTCAGACTGTGGCGTGTATGTGTCTGTAGCTTCTGTTTTAAGCAGTAAGCAGAAGTTAAAGGTAGACTTGGCCCGGCTTCAAGTAGAGGCCTGTAATTAGCTAAGTCAGTCAAGCTGAATTTCCTATGTGCATTTTCACTGCTCATGTGTTAACACGTAATTAGTTAGCTAAAACAGAGACCAGTGTATTCTGGCAATAGGCATACAGATCCCTGAATCCCAGAGGATGATTCAGTTGCCTGGGATATGAAATTGAAATATCGTTATCTGGACACGTGGATGCCTTGGATATAAAAATTGGACTTCCTTCTGACTGATAAATGATCTGTGTGTTGTAACCAGCAAGGACAAACTGGAGATGAGAGACAGCTCTTGAACTCCAGGCATCTGCTAAAAGAATCGGAGCTTTCCCCTTCCCTTTCAGTGAAGGATTTTCCACAGATCTGGGGGTAAATTTGTACCAAGGAAGAGAGGGAAGTAGTGCATTCTAGGATGGCCAGAAGGTTTATGTGAGGAGCTGCCATTTTTTAACTTATTAATGGAGAATGAGACTTGTATAGCACACGCTGTTGTGTTATATGAAGCAGTTTGTTTCAACCTTTGATATATCTGAATTCCTTGGCTTATGTTTAGAATAAAATGGAGGTTCTTGTCCTTGTGAAAAAGAATGCTTTAAAAAAGTAAAAAGCATATGATGATCCTCAAATATCATAGTTAAATATTATGTTCTTTCTTGCTAGAACTGTGCTATTCCACGACATACTATTCTCCATGATCTTGTTGGAATTACTCTTGTAGCGTTGAGCGAGCTGAGCAGCAAGGACGTGGCTACATTGATCAGGCTGCAGTGCCCCGTCTTTTGCTGTTGAGCCTCCTGTTGAGTTTCTCACTAGAGAGGAGCTGTGAATTAGATTCCATCTGAAAGAGCTGGGATATATCTCTGACACTGCTTGAAATCCCATAAATACAGCTACCGTTTCTTGTTTGATCAGTTATTTTTGGCTTTTAAGATGTGCTTTTCCAGCGCTCAAGGTACATGTACTATACTTTTTTTGCCTCCCGTTTCTTTCAGTTGAGGTTTGGATGGATTAGTGTGGTCGATGCAAAGTGTTAAAGCAAAGAGAATGAAATGCTAACTCCCAGAGTGGAGAGACCTTAATTAAAAAGGAGGATGGTCTAAGCAAACTCAATTTACTTGACCAACAGAGCAGGATGAAAATGCACACAGAAGGCTACTGCGTTTTAGTGAGGAGCTTCTACAGATCCTGACTTTACTGATCTATGCCAAATTACAGAATTTTGGTCTTTCTTTTCAGTCAGTGTCCCTGCAATTTGAGTACTGATGATATATCAGATGACTTGTCTGTATAACCAAGTTAATGGCTTGGCTGGCAATATGTAAGAACATGCAAACTCCTGTAGCTGTGGCACATACAGGCTGTAGCCTCTTAAGCAATATGATCTAACGCTGCTTTTTCTCCTTAACTTTCTCCATTTACAGTCTGTGTTCTCAATCCAGGAACTTTCTTCATGCAAGTGCAAGAAGGACTATCATCCAGATGTCTGAGTGCTGTTAGAGCATTCAAAACTTTCTAGTAGATTAGCTGTTCTGCCAGCCTGTAACGGAACTGACCCTACTTGTAGTAACTGCAGAAATGAAACTGCCAAGAAAGCAAGAAAGTAGAGGTTATTCTTGAAGCTCCATATAGATGTATTATCTACAGTTCTTGACCATTTCTCAGCGCATTTGTGGAGTGAAAATAGTTGCACTTAACAACCAGGTCTTCAATTAGTAAATTGTCTCCATGAAAAGGAATAATTAATTTGCCTCTTGCTTTGCAGGTGAAGAAGAGATTTCCTCCAGATGAAAAACTCCACTGACCCAAAGATGCCTTTAATGTAGTTGGCTGGATACCAAGCCTGTATTAATGCCTTAACCTTTCTATTGTGCTTCAAATGGCTTGTTCAAAGCCCTGTATTTTTTTCCAACTGTACCATTTAACAGCGTGCCTCATGCAATTTATACTCTTCTTTGGTACTGTAAATTTTTGCCTGTTAACTTCAGATGTGATGAAAATTTCTAATGTTTTTATGGGTCATGAAGTCAGCTTTCCTGTTCATTTTACTCACCCTGTAGGAACACTGTATGTATCTTCCAGGTCTGAGGTTGTCTGTTCCTGTGCTTTCACCCCTGGTCTCTTTGACTGCACTTGAAAAAAAATGTGTGCAATGAAACTGTATGAAGAGAGGAGAAACAGCGGTGCCTCATGCTGATGGCATTTATTTTTTTTAAATGAGTTGTGTTCTTGGGAAATTTGGTCTTAAATTTTTCGTGCCTGGGAATAAAACTAATCCTCTGCTTTATACAAAATACTCTGGTGCTGTGTTTAACTGTTACGATGTGCTTTTTCTGTGGCTTTAATCAAACGATAGTTGGCCAGAGTTGAAGAAACTTAGATGACGTGGATAAACTGGAATAAAGTCATGGAGTGTGATGAGATGAGCGTGCTTCCTGCCTGTGTTGAGGCCTCTCGGGTAGTTCTAAAATAGGATTAAGTTTGTAACCTAAAATTGCTGGAAAGTCTGCAGGAAGAAGCAAATGCTTATTTGCTCGAGAGCCTCTTCTCCATGAGCTTCCCACTGCTGATACCAGGTGACAGAGTAGCAGAGATAACATGACTGGTTTGAATGAAGCATAAATAGGAATTTTGATAGGAGATTGATTTAATCCCAGCCTTTTCAGAGGATACATCTACTGATAAGCAATTGGAACTGAACAGAAAACATAGCAGTTGTTTTATGCTGTCTTGACACTCACATGTGGAATTGCAGACCTGGTAGAGCACGTGGCAATGTTGGCCAGGAGAGGAAAGATGGCCATGGCTCCTCCATGTCAGCTGAGTCCGTGGGGTTGGCAGTGAATCTCTTAAGTTGTTTGCTAAGGAATGGCTTCAAAAGGTATAAACACTGCACAGGAGTCTGTGTGTGTACAGTCTCACCTCCTGAAGTCACCTCCAGGTAAATTGCAGTTACTCCTTACTGTGTGTTACCGTTGCACGCAAGGACATAAGGGAGCAGTTTGCTGGTTTGGGTTTGTTTTTGTGGGTTTCTGGTTTGTTTGTTTTTTCCTTTTTGGATAGCCCTGTTAACTTGTTGAATGGGATAGTACTCATTTCTACACAGGAAATTCCAAGATCCTGACAAAACGCTGTAACTTGCAATGATTTGAAAACTGGACAGTGTGAATTGCAAAAGAAACAAGAACGCACCTGCTGTTACAAATAAACGTAGTGACTCTTGGGACTGGAAGAGTGGATTTTATTTTATTTTTTTTTCAAGTTACCTGCTACTGAGAGCTGTATTGTAACACGTGAGAAGTTGTACACCATAATGCTATATGGTTTGTGGTGATAATCAAGGTGAGGCTCGACGAGGCCCTGGGCAACCTGGTCTAGTTGGGGGTGTCCCTGCTGACCGCGGGGAGGTTGGACTAGATGACCTTCGGAGGTCCCTTACTGCCTGGACAATTCTATGATTCTATGAAATAATTTCTAAGAAAATTGGAAATCAAATGA
Organism: Tringa tobata; assembly: GCA_033628505.1. NCBI lineage: Eukaryota > Metazoa > Chordata > Aves > Charadriiformes > Scolopacidae > Tringa > Tringa tobata. The sequence continues at coordinate 1,217 of JAHREE010122416.1, read as the reverse complement.
TCTTATAAAAGTTGAGGTGGTTGGTTGTTTTGTTGGTTGGTTGTTTTTGTTTTTAAAGTATGTGTGGAGCAGAAGGTATGTTGCATCATATGGGGAGGGGAAATGCTTCAAGACACTGTTGACAATTCTGAATATGTAACAGTTTTTTTTTTTTAAATATATTGATCTTCCTGTCATATTTACCCTAATGTGGAACATGGGAAAAGAAAACATCCACTGGCAAACAGTGGTGTTAGGCTATTGTCACTTTCTTTCATGAGTTTTCTGTTTCAGGTTCTGAGCTCTTGCTCCTTGTAGAAGATCAGGAGTCAAAGAGAGTTCACACGGCGTGTTTCACTGTTGGTGAATTTCATGCAAAGAGCTGTTCAAAGCCTGGACAGACAAGCCATGGTTTAATTTTTATTTAGGTTCTTTCCAGATAAAGAAATTTCCCTTTATCCAAACGTTTAATATTTTCTCTGAAACAGGTACCAGGTAGAAGCGTGATTGAAGAAGCTGAAAAAATAATCTTTTGTTTGTGTTCTGCTGAATGTTGTGTGACCTCCTGTCTGCATCGCAATGATGGAATGATCTGCTCAGTGTGTGCCAGGAATTAACGCTGCTGCAGATTACTTCTTTTTTTGCAGGACTGCAGGAAATTAGAGCAGACGGACTCAGCCGCTGGCGTTTAATGAACCATGCAGGTATCAAAGTCTTGAGCAGTTGCCTCTTGCTTCCTGACGGCAGAAGAGAACGCAGGGTGTTGAAATATACATGAAGGAAGCTTGGTGGTGCTTGAAGTAGATGGAAAGCCTGGGTCTGCAGGGAAACCCTCTCAGCTCCATGTGTACTGATCTTGTGGGGCGAGGGAGAAAGCATGGAAGGTTCAGGAAGCTGACTCCGTAGCCAAGTATTGGAGACTCCAAGTCAAATATTGGGAGCACGTAGAGCAAGCGTTCAGGTTGGGGTCACTTGAGATGCTTTTAACTTCTGTTTATATCGTTTAGGAAATTCAAATATCTGGATCTGTGCCCCTCATGGGACTTTATGGAAGTTTCCTTTTCCTCTTCTGGAAATGGTGGAAGATTTCACTTGTACCTGGGGGGCAAGTGCTGTCAGAGTGGGTGGCTGGGCCCTTCTTGCCAGAGTCGCACTTTACCGAGCAAGACAGCATTGCTTGCTTTGTACTGTCAGGCATGGTGTAGTGGAAGGAAGCCTTGGTACCACAGGGGGTGAAA
>JAHREE010122415.1:0-10599 GCA_033628505.1 Tringa tobata | reverse complement strand
TCTGCTCCCTCCTTGGCTGCTGCTGCGGGTCCCGCCCGCTCCGGGACCGGGGGTGATTTTTTCCTCCTGCGAGCGCTTACGCATGTCGGGGCGATGAGTGCGTCAGGAGGAGCACGGGCTCAGCCTGCCACCGGCCAGCCGGTCCTCCGCCGCGTTATAAGGCTCTGTTCTGTCCCTGGGCTGGGGAGAACCGGCATCTCCCTCGGAGAAAGCAGAGGAAAGAGCTCAAGCCTTTCCTAAGTCCTTACCNAGACCTCGGCTGTTCCCCGCCACCTCACCCGTGTCTGCTCCCTCCTTGGCTGCTGCTGCGGGTCCCGCCCGCTCCGGGACCGGGGGTGATTTTTTCCTCCTGCGAGCGCTTACGCATGTCGGGGCGATGAGTGCGTCAGGAGGAGCAGGGGCTCAGCCTGCCACCGGCCAGCCGGTCCTCCGCCGCGTTATAAGACTCTGTTCTGTCCCTGGGCTGGGGAGAACCGGCATCTCCCTCGGAGAAAGCAGAGGAAAGAGCTCAAGCCTTTCCTAAGTCCTTACCTCCCCTTCTCTCTCTCTCTCTTTCTGCTTTAAAGCCGGACGGCCGGATCGGCGCTGCTGCTACAGAGAGGAGCTCCAACCCCGCCGCTCTCCTCAGAGCCACCACCAGCCTCTGAGGAACCCCCCGTGTCTCCCCAGGTTTCTGGTCGCGACGCTCGGGAGCTGCTCGGTGCGATGCTACCCTGCCACGTGCCGAATTTAAGGCATCCATCCAAGGTAAGGTGCCATCTGCTCTGAAGGTTGGGCACACGTGCTTTGAAAAAGGAATGGGAGGATAAACAAGGCTCTGGGATTCTCTGCTCTTAGACAGGATAGCGAAAGGTTTGCACTGGGTTACAAAAAAAAAATATATTAGAGTTCCTGTGGAGCACCCCTGTATTTGTTAGTTTGGGAAACTCACCTTCTGCTTCTTCATCTGCAAAGGTTTTACCCCAAATGGCGAGGAACAAGTGGGGTGCAAAGAGGAGGAGAATGTGCTGGAGCTGCTTTAAGTACAGAAAGAGGGAAATGGGGTTGTGAAGGCACCACACAATGGGTTTGAGAAGCGTTTGGGAAGGATTCTTTGTCATCTGGGATGGCAAGCGGAGGGCAAAGGGGTGGCACGTGGGGGACAGTGGCTGGTCCCTGGTACCACCATTGCTTTACCCCTGGGACTGGGTAGAGCATGAGGTGGGAGAATAATTTATTACATCTGCAGCAAGAATAAATTCTGTAGCACAGCAGCTGTGTTTCATAGAATCATAGAATGGTTTGGGTTGGAAAGGACCTTAAAGATCATTGAGTTCCAGCCTCCTGCCCTGGGCAGGGACACCTCCCACCAGACCAGGTTGCTCAAAGCCCCATCCAGCCTGGCCGTGTTTGTCGCTCTGCCTCCGCGAGAGGACGAGCTTAAGGGTTCTTTGTGCTCTCTTTGCTGCAGTGGATGTTTGCTCCTCTCCTCCTCGTCCTGGCTGAGCTCGGCTGCAGCGCCCAACCTACTTACCAATGGAAAGATCCCGTGACACACAAGAAGCTCACCTGCCAGCAGTGCCCGCCGGGGACCTTCGTGGCACAGCACTGCACCGGGGACAGACAGACGGTGTGCGCGCCCTGCCCGGATTTGCACTACACCCAGTACTGGAACTACCTGGAGAAGTGCCGGTACTGTAACGTCATCTGTGGGGAGAAGCAGGTGGAGGTGCAGCAGTGCAATGCCACCCACAACCGCGTCTGTCAGTGCCAGCAGGGCTACTACTCCGAGATGGAGTTCTGCATCAAGCACTCCGAGTGCCCGCTGGGTTTCGGCGTAGAGAAACTGGGTAAGTCCCCCCAGCCCGGTGGCTCCACCAGCAACATGTGTGTGTGTGCTCGTGAGGCTCTTGTCACATCCTGAAATCTCTGCTGGAGCTAAAAATTTAGGAGAAATGCAGTGGCTTGCCCATAGCTTGACCTATTCCCTTTTTGCTCACCAGCACAGTGCTCTCCTTGCTGACCTGTGAAACTGCTCCTGGCTTCTTTTACAAGGAGTGACTTGTTTGCTTTTTTTCCTCTCGCTTTTGCTCTGAAAGCCTTTGAAATCTCCTAGTGCCATGCTTAGGTGGGACATGGTGGTCCTGGTTACCTGCTTCGCCTGCCACAACAGGCAGAGCTGGGCTGCAATTCACCCATCCCCAGAGCAGCAGCTCATCCTGCCGGGGCTCTCGGCAGGTGGAAAGGTCCAAGCGGCTCCTACTCCTCCGTCAGCTCCCTTCTGCCTCCTGGCAGGTAGCCAAGGAGCTGGGAATGTTAATTATTTGGCCTGAAAAGGGCTAGCAGTGATGCAAGGGCAGGGCTGGTGAATTGTGTGTAGCTCTGGGGCTGGGTTTTGTGGTTTTTATTGAGCAATTTTGAAAGGCTGTATTTAAACGTGAAATGGATACACGAAGAGGTTCCAAACCCCTAAAATCAGCCTAGTTTCGATTCACGTCAGGGGGAGGTTCACAAGTGGATGACTCGGTCCCCTGGTGAGATGTAAGTCACAAGAGATGTTGGGGGGGGTTATTTTTCTGCTCTTTCCCCAGCACAAATCTGCCTTCTCCCTTAATTACCCCCATTTGTGTGTGTGCACACACTTTTTAAAAATACAAGTTGCCTACGTGTGTGTTTCCCTCTCACTCTCCCCTGAGTCACCGAGGACTGGGCTCTGTCTGGAAACCACAGCTGGGTGTAATGAAACAGCATGGGCAGCATCAGCAAAACCAGCAAACCAGCATTATCTTGCTCCGTGCTTTGAAGTGTGGAGGCTTTTGAAGTCCTTCCACACACGGCACAGGGGAGCTCCAGGATCCCAGCCCAGAGGAGAAATACCTGTTGCCTTCAGCTGATGCTTATGGTTGAGGTTTGGGTTTTAATTTTTCTCTAGGATGTGCCTGTTACAAAATGCAGTAACGGGGCAAAAGGTGAACCAGGTGTCCGGGCGATGCAGGGAAGCCCTTTGAAATGCAACATCAAATTTGGCTGGAGGGTTGGCTGTAGGACAGAGGAGCCATGCCAGCAAGTTGGGTGTATTTGAGGAGAAGCTTATTTTTTGTCATCGTTTTATATTTTTTTACAAAACGGCTTCTTGCACGGGCAACGGTGGTGCCCCAGCCCAGACACCTGAACCAGAAAGGACCAAGCGGGTGGGCAGAGCCCTGGGGCTGTGAGTGCTTGGGTCTGGATGGGGACAATGTGGACCTCGTCGTTGTGGAATGGTGGCTGTGGGGCTGTGGACAGACCTCGCTGGCTCTCGGGTTGGCCGGGTGCTTTGAACCCTGTTTGGTTCCTCTGGGGACACGAGCTCCTTGTGGGTTTTGCAAATGCTGACTCAGGTGTCGGGGTCACGCCGGGCTGGCTGGGACGTGTCCTAGTAAAGACAAAGCAATGGCCTTAAGCGGGTTGTGACAAAGTAGAAACCTTGTCCTTGATGAGATATGAGGAGGAGGTGAAAAGGGGTGTGAAATTTGCTGCCGTCAGGGCCGTTCCCTCTTCTCACAGCCAAGGTGCAGGACGTCCTGATGCAATCTCGCTTGCGTGACACTGTCCCTCTGAAACAGCGGCGGGTCTGGCCCGGAGCCTGGGTGGGAAACGGCAGAAGCGAGTGGAGCTTTCACCTTCTCAGCCACTTTTACTTTCACTTGGCCAGGAGCCTCCTGACTCCGCTGTGAATCAAAGGGCTGATTTGGCACTCGGCTTACCCGTCGTCCCAGCTGGTGTCTCCTGCCCAGGAGGTGGCCCTTTTCAGTGGCAGATGAGATCTCCTCCAGTATCTGGAGGCTGGTGACTGTTTACCGGCACGTGCCAAAAGCTTTGGCTTGGGAAATGGCTGGGGAAATTGTTGCTGTTTGCCCTACAAGTGGATGTTTCCTCGGTGGGTTGTAAGCAGTGATTGTTTCCAAAACGTCGCCCTCGTGCTCACATGGAGCCTGGCACTCTTTTCTCTGCCCCAGCTCCTGCCCCTGCTCCCTTGCCAGCTTGTCACCCCAGTTTGATGGTCCTCTTGCCTCCCCATGTGCAGGTACCCCCTTCGAGGACACCCAGTGCGTCGCCTGCCCCCATGGCTACTTCTCTTCCTCTGCCTCCAGCACCAAGCCGTGCCAGAAGCACCAGGACTGCAAGCAGCAGGGGAAGGTGACCAACGTGCAGGGAAACCAGTACCACGACACCCTGTGCACCACCTGTGGACTGGGGAGAAGCAACAGCAGCATGCAGGGGCCAGGTGAGTTGCGGGCAGAGGAGGGGGGTTGCCAGGGTGAGAGCGAGCTTTCTGGTGACTTTTTCCTATTTGGATGCAAAATGAGGTGAAATAGCTGGTAACGATACGGAGCGACCCAAAATTAATAGTAATTATGGATAAAATATAAACTGGCTGCCTTCCTCCCCATCCAGGGTCAGTCATGTAGGGCAGGGACAGCATGTGGGGCTTAAGAAATGGCCACTGCTCAGCCAAAGCCCGTGCAGGCTCCTTGCTCAGTGAGAACAACAGTCAAATCCTGCTGGTTCTTACCAGGGACTGGGATAACTGGGGATGCTGGGACACGAGGACAGTCTGGCTGTAACTGAGAGCTGGCAGCGATAACCGACGGCCAGCGGTCACGTAAACAGGCTCGGTGTGAAGGTTCCTGGTGTGTCTCCTGTGGTCCCTTCTCCTGGGCTTTCAGCCCATTTATCAGGAAGCTTTTATTGAGGCCTCAACCTTGTCTCGTGCAGGTTGGATGGAGCAGAGTCCAAGGTACGTTGGAGGCTCAATGTAGGGTGGATTTTGACCTGTTCGGTGAAAAAGTAGAGCCACGGTGTCAATTGTGTCATCATGATAGTGTAAACATAGCACTGAGCCTCGGTGGAGGCTGAAGGTTGGGCTGGAGCTTCCAGCAGGCAACAGATAGGGCAAAGGAGTCGGGGAGAGTGATGGGCAGGCTCTGGGATGCTTTGTAACATGCACCCCAAAAAGTCAGGGGATGGGAAAGGGACTGAAAAGCATCTCAGGGGCCTGATGTCAGCTGAGCTGAAGCAGGCAGCCATCTCAAAACACCCACTCTACCCTGAGCATCCAGCCAAGACACACAGGGGACAAATCCAGCGGTACTGGTCTTGGTGACAGTGCACCTGCACTCCTGGACTTAAAAAAAATAAAAATAAAATAAAATCAATTATAGAGCCATAGAATAGCCTAGGCTGGAAGAGACTTTGAAAGTTCATCGGTCCAACCTTTGATGGGAAAAGGAGGCTGGATGAAATTGTCCAGCCACGTTCTGAAAACTCTAGTGATGGGGACTCCACTACATCCCTGGGGGCGTGGTCCCAGTGATTGGCTCTTCTCACTGTAAAAAAATTACTTTCTTCCATCGAGATAAAGCTTCAACAAGAGCTTCTCCTCTGTGATGATGAAGCAAGGAGGTGGTTCCCCCCAGCAGCGTGTGAGAGGAGATCTTGCCTTTCCATCCTCTCCTGGCATGGCCAATGTGGGGCATATCCGCTTACGAAGCCTGACTCACACCACGAGCTCCTTGCCAGGAGCGTGATCTCGACGGAGAGGAGATGGAAAGCTCTGTCATCAGTGGGACACAGTCCCAGGGAGGAGGAGGACGGTCAGGTGAAGGCTGTGTCAGCAGCACGTGCGCTGTCGCTCGTTAGGCAACAGCACCCGCGGCCAGACTGGCCTTTCCGCTATTTATAGAGCGAGAGGAGACCCGTGAGCAATGGGAACTCTGGGGTATTTTTAACTCTGGTTAATTGTGATTTCACTCGGGAGGCGTGTGGGCACTTGCCTTCCTCCCGGCTGCAATGGCAATTGCAGGAGCAATTCAATATAAACCCTGCGTCTGCAGGAGAGGCAGAGTCTGGGCAGGGGAGCCCAACCCACCCCATTATAATCGGTGAGACCGTTCCCAGTTTTACAATGGCATGAAACTGGGCCAGTCTGTCCCTGACTGAGTAATCGTTTGGCCTTAATCTCTTGAAAATTCTTTGTGATTTCATTCCTTACGCTGGGCACACTCCAGCAGTGCTTTCACCAGCTGGGACCGTGTCTATCCAAAAGCTCTGATCTGAGCTGTGCCTGGAGCTTGTCCTGTCCCGAGATGTGACAATCTGCATGGGAAAACAGAAACTTTCAGGAAAAATAACGTGTGTAAACACTTACTGTGATTACTTCACTTTTTGTGGACTTTCCCTCTTCCCTTACTCCCCAGCAGGGAGGAGGATGGAAAAGGTATATTTACTTTTTTCAAAATTACAGGAACTTTTACACATTGTTTTCTAACTGCCCTGTACAGGAAGGGTCACTGCTGGGAAATCCAGCCCGTGGGGAGGGCTGGATCAGCCTTCCAGGGCACTTAGCTGGCAGAGATGGACCTCAGCCAGTTAACGATACCGTGTTAGGTGCTTTCCTCCACCTCCTCCTATTCCTTCCTTCCAACCTCATTTTTTCCACTTGCAAAACATTTATTCTGACCTGCTTGTTCCACCACACACCTGCCAGCAGCACCCCTGTGCGTGGGCAGAGCTGGGCAGGGGGCCCCCAGCTCCTGTTCATGGATGTATGTGGCCATGGGGGCTAAAATACCTTCCCGAATGTGGAAGGTGGGTTGTGAGTGGCAGGTTTCCCATCAGGGCTCACAGGGCTGGGACCCCTGGTCAGAGCTGCAGCTGGAGAGCAGCACCCAGGTGAGGACAATGTCATAGAATCATAGAATAGTTTGTGTTGGAAGGGACCTTTAAAGGTCATGTAGTCCAACCTCCCCTGCAATGAGCAGGGACACTGTCCCAACACACTGGAGGGAAGGGATGCCATCCAGAGGGACCTGGACAGCTTGAGAGATGGGCCTGTGTGAACTTCATTAAATTCTACAAGGCCAAGTGCACCTGGGTCACGGCAATCCCAAGCACAAACCCAGGCTGGGTGGAGAATAGATTGAGAGCAGCCCTGAGGAGAAGGACTTGGGGGTGTCTGTTGATAAGAAGCTCAACACGACCCAGCAATGTGTGCTGGGGCCTAGAAGGTCCCCTGCATCCTGGGCTGCCTCCCCAGCAGCGTGGCCAGCAGGGTGAGGGGGGGGATTCTGCTCCTCTGCTCTGCTCTGGGGAGACCCCACCTGGAGTCCTGCTTCCAGCTCTGGAATCCCCAGCATAAGAAGGACATGGACGTGGTCTAGCAGAAGGTGTCCCTGCCCATGGCAGGGGTTTTGGAACTAGACGATCATTAAGGTCTCTTCCAACCTAAACCATTCTGTGACTTTATGAAGATCAGGTTGCTCAGAGCCCCATCCAACCTGGCCTTGAATGTTTCCAGGGATCAGGCATTCCTGGAATCTACCATGTCTCTGGGCAGATGTGCCACGGAGAGGCTCGGTAGGGCTGTAACCTGCTCTCCTGGTGTTCCACAGTCACCTTCCCTCTAACCTCCAGGTGGTTTTCTCCCACTAGCTCTAGGAGATGATGACTGTGAGCAAGCCATGATAGACTTTGTGGTGTACCAGAACATCCCCATCAGAAAGCTGAAGCGCTTGCAGCAAATCTTGGAGCACTCCTCAAGGAAGCAGGTGCTGGAGAACAAGGCGGTCGTCCAGGAGAAGTTCAGGGCTTTCCTCATCCAACTCAAAGAGGGCCACTACGAGGTCACCAAGGAGCTGCTGGACGCGCTGCGAGCTGCCAAGCTGCACTCCATCGAGGAGAAGGTCCGCAAGCGCTTCCTCCTGAACTGAGGACACGAACTGACCTTTTCGGGTGTTTTTTGTTGTTTTATTTTTCTTCTGTGGCTTCATTAATTTATTAATCTTTCCAAACCTAACTTGAAATGCAATGCAGAGATGAGTGATGGGTCAGAGTTAAACCGTCCTGTGGTAGGAACACCCTGTGGGTGTTTTGCTGCCCCTGGGATGGGATGCTGTGAGCTGTGGCACCCTGTGCCCGCGGTCGGTGCAGCTGTGGGAGCTCCCTGGGTCCTGGCTGTGGATTTTCCAGCACTCAGCAAGGTCAATGTTTTATCAGAAAAGAAATAAGCAGCCCGGATTATTTTTTTCTGGGGAAGAACCCAGTGTCTGGCTTTGTTTTAAGCTGTGTGCTTTTGATGTGGTTTTGTTTTTGTAGTTATTTGACAGTATTTCCCACAGAGGACTCACTTGTGTGTGTTTGTTGTGCTTTGTTTTGAGAAAGGAGTTTCCTGCTGAGAGATGCGGTGGGTGTAGGATGCCCCTGAAGTCACTGGTACAGCCGGCTTTAAATTGATTTCTAAACTACCTGTTTTTATACCGTGTGCGAGAGATGTTTTCTAAAGAAAAAAACCAAAGAAATTATTTTATTATACAATCCTCTGTCACCGGAGTCCTTTCCTACTCTCATGTGGAGGAAAGAGGTGGTGGTGTGAGTCCCGGGCCATCATCTTCTGACTCCACTTACACTTGCCCGCTTTTCACACGTGCTTCACCCCGTGATCACACAACACCTGGCACCCACATGACACAACAGCCACTGACACCAGCCACCATGAGCCACGGCGAGGCTGAACACGAGCGGGACGTGGCCTCTCTGCGTTGGGATTTGCCGCTGGTGAGGCCAGGGTGAAGCTCACATCTCTTGGGTCAACCCAAGCGTGTCACCCTGAGCCCCAGCCGTGTCCCCACACCTGACCAGACACTGCGGCGAGCAAAGAGGTGCTTAGTGAGCCAAGAGCCGTGTCTCGGGGCAGTTGTGCTGATCGCAGGCAGGTTTTTTTTTTTTAAGCCTTGCAGATGTCTCTTGGGGAAGTCAACAAGGGTGACCCCCTGGGGCATTTTCCAGCCTGTAGCAATGATGACACAGAGCCTTCATCTTCTGCCTTGAATGACTTTGGTGGTTTTTTTATAGCTCTATTTTAGCTGAGTAATTGCCAGGAATAGTTTGTGGTTCGAAAGCATAATGTTTTTCCCCAGCTAGGAGCTGTTAGAAGTGCTCTGAAACATGTGCTGTGGAAGTGCCCTCACACTTCCCCTGTGCGAGGAAGGCTGACGTAACTGAGTGCAAGAGGGGATTTTATCCTCCCTTTGCTGCCCACAGACTCATCCCAGGCTTTTCCTGCTGCAATAAGTTGTTCATCCGTGGTGGGCTGGATGAACGAGGTTGGTCCTGGGGACAGCGTTTGCCTTTTCCCTGCTCTGGAGCTCCAGATTCCCTGGATGTCTGCTCACCTCTGCCTGGCTCTGCAGACTTGTGGTTGGGGACCCCAGACTTTCCACGGTCTCACCCCGGTTTTGGTCTCTGGGGATGAAGCAGTTCAGTGACACTGCCCTGGGTCAGGTCAGGCAGGGACAGAGAGAAGCAAGTGGCTGAAAAGCAGCAGAGGGGACCCTGCGCTCGCACCTCTGCGCTGAGCCAGGACTGATCCTGGCCCTCCCCTCGCAGCTTTGTCAAGCCTGGCTTTGAAATCCCACAAAGGAGGTTGCAGAAGGGCCAAAGCTCCCCTTTCCAGTGCTCAGTTATCACCAGGTCTGATCCCTGCCCCACTGAGCTGCCTTATTCCATCGGGATGCACCTCAGTCTGACTTAATCCGAGTCCCTTGGCAGCAGCGAAGCGCCGACGGCGCGGTCCAAGAGAATCTGGGGCAGGAGATGAGGTGGGTTTCCATCAGAATGCTGTGAGGAATGAAATACTGCTGGAGCGCAGTGCTTTTCCCCGAGGCAGAGGAGAAGGCAGGAGTCCCAGGGCTGACAGGTCGAAGGCTGGAGCAGCCGGAGCTTCCAGTGTTCTCTCCTCGTGAGATTCCCGTCCTGCTGCATTGCAGATAGTCCTGACTTAGCGCTGGGGATTCGGTGTCCTTGTCTAAAGGAGAACAGGAATGGAGCGTTGTTAGTGTAGGAACTGCCTCCTGGTCTTTTCCCACACCACCCTGGCCTCTTCTAGTGTGTATTTATCGTGAGAGTTGGGGGGAAGGAAGGAAAATGAGAATATTATTGGCAAGAAGCTGGTAATCGTTATCTCAGGTGATTTTTTTCCCAGGAAAGAGGTGCCTTTTCTGTGTATTTTTTTGTGGTAAAAGACCACAGTCCTGAGATGGAAGGGCCCACGGGGCAGTGTGGGTGAGCTTGGGGTCTTGGGGCACCTCATAGTTTCCTTAGAGCTTGTTGCCCTTCTCACCAGCAAGGTAAAATTTGGGGTGCAGGCTGGGGACTCCCATTGGTGAGCCAGAAGGCAGCCACCTCTGGGCTCCTGGGGGAGCTGTGGCTGCTCACTGGTGGCTTCCCATGGCTGCAACGTGGCTGGGGACTCCACGTGAGCCCAGGCACAGGCAGAGGTTAAAGCCGAGGGGCTCGCTCCTGTGCTCGTGACCCCGTGCCAACACGCCGAGCAATGCCAGAGCCCAGCGGCTGCTAAACCCGGTCCGGGCAGGGATCCCCCGCTCTCCCAAAACACCTCCAGGCCAGGGTCAAGCCCAGCTGGTAGGACAAGATCCCAGGAAACATCTTTGCTGCCGAATGCCAGCACAGAGGAGGGGTGTTAGGTTGGGTGCTTTTTGGTTTAGGGGGTTTTATTTGGCACCGTGAATGCTCTGTCCCATCTGGACATCAGTCTGCACGGGTCCTTTGTCCATTCTGATA
>JAHREE010122408.1:0-11528 GCA_033628505.1 Tringa tobata | reverse complement strand
TGGGAATAAATACACACTTCACCTTGGTGTTGTGATCCCTGTGATCCCAGGAAACAAGGGAGAGCTGAGTTCTGCAGCTGATGCATTCTTTGTTCACCTCCAAGACAAAGTGAATGGGAATTTAATCTACAGGTACTTCTCCCAGAAGTGATCAAAGTAGTAATTGAATTAAGCAGGAATTAAGCAGACAAATGGCAATGACAGCCCCCTAAGCTGAAATGTGTCTTGATCAAAGAGCAAAGTGCTGATAATGCATTAGTTGTGATGGAACTGATTAGGCTGCTGACTGAGAGAAAATTGGTCCTTTTTGTTGTTGTTATATTGACCAGATCCTCTGAGTCTATTAATTTCTTAGAGCTGTGCTGGGGTAACACTGAGAGCACCACAGGACCTATCCTTTGAGAAATAACCTCAGTAAAGCCCCAGACACAACACACGCAGAGATAAATGAAACGGGAATCAGAGCCACACAAGTGAGCTGTGTTTCTTCTTCTATCAAAAGTGAGGTGAAGATCGTTAACCAGTTCTCAGAGTGAGACTTCAGCAGAAAGCCTGAGGGGGTGGGCAGGAGAAGAGGTGTTCTTTCTTGGCTGGCTCCTCTCACACCCCAGAGACAGGAGAGCAGTTCCTGCTGCTTAAAGACCTGTCCCAGCTCGTTTAATCTGTTTTTCATTTGGGAATGGCTTCGGTTTGATCCTTTACTTTCCTTTCTTGATATCTCCTAACCACCACACATCTCCACATAGGTGGTTTTTTAACAGAAACACGCAGGTGACATCCTGAAGACTGTCACCAGATCAAAATTATTGTCACCCCACTGCTGCTCATTCATGGTTCTTTAGTAACCCTGAGGAGTTCTGCAAAACAATATCCAAACTACACGTCACTTTTCCTTCCTGTTTATACGAAAGTATACATTTGTGCAGATAAACTTAGACCAGCTGATTACTGTGGGACCGACCTCCAGCCAGAGGGAGGGAACATCAGGAGGATAATAATTTTAGCCTCAGCTGCTTTCCCTGGGTATGGGAAGAGGCTTTAATGCACTCTTCCCAAAGGCAGAGGACAGAAACTAGCTCTGTTTTGCAGGCGTCAGCTTTCTGAGCAGCGTGCGCTGCAAGGAGCTCCCCAAGACCATGGAGGAACAACAACCTGAGCAGAAGAAGAGCAAGGGTCTGGAGAATAGCAACGTGCCAGAACTGCTCCATGCACACCAACCACAAGCAGTGCATCTCCTATTCTCTTCCCACTAAACTTTCACAGCAGCAGCTGCAAAAAAAATGGGTTTTCTTCGCCATGAGAGCGAAAGATTTTCAAAAGTTGCCCAGAGATACAGGAATAAAGGTGCCACCGGCTTTCAGCAGAGTTTCCTCCAAGCTTTTTGAAATCCCAGCCCACTCGCCTCACATATTTACACCACCTTCCTGACTGCAGCATCTCAGCACCTCACCATTAATCTTCCCAGCACCTCTGCCGAGCAGTCCAGATGTTACTGTTACTCTGGTTTACAGCATCATGGGGTTGTTCAGTCTGGAGAAGAGAAGGCTCCAGGGAGACCTGAGAGCCCCTTCCAGTCCCTAAAGGGGCTCCAGGAGAGATGGGGAGGGACTCTTCATCAGGGAGGGGAGCCATAGGACGAGGGGGAATGGTTTTAAGCTGAAAGAGGGGAGATTTAGATGAGATCTGGGGAAGAAATTCTTTGCTGTGAGGGTGGTGAGACACTGGCCCAGGTTGCCCAGAGAAGCTGTGGCTGCCCCATCCCTGGAGGGGTTCAAGGTCAGGCTGGATGGGGCTTGGAGCAACCTGGTCTGGTGGGAGGTGTCCCTGCCCAGGGCAGGGGGTTGGAACTGGATGATCTTTAAGGTCCCTTCCAACTCGAACCATTCTATGATTCTTTTTTCTCCTGTGAATTCACTTTGTTCTTTTTTTCATGAACGTATCTTTCTTCATATCATTAAGCCAAACAAGCCATTCTCAGTCTCCATGTGGAAGACAGTGTTCCCATTGCCTCGATCACCCTTGGAGCCTTACACCACATCTGTTCCAGTTTACCTTCTAATTAAAACACAGCTGATCAGAGCTGGAAACATTTTTCTAAAAAAAATCATACGTAAAGACTTGCACAGTGTTGCTAATGCTTCCCATCTCCATGGGGAAGAGGTTGCCTGTCTCATCCTGAAATTTGACTAGATATTTTTAACCCATGTTTTGCCTGCTGCTGGTGGCTCTCCTCCAGCTGAGCTCCGTTGCTGTGACCACTCAAGAGGCACGAGGAGCCCAGCCTGTCTCACACCTCGCTTCTTGTTGTATGTTCAGCAGTCCCGTGATCAGCACCAACTTCATATATAAATTTTGGGGCTTTACTCATTATGGTCTTCTGTGAAAAGTGTCTGTGGGCACCACGGGAAGCAAAGGGAGGGAAAGCCACTCCCTCTCTTTGGGCTATCTTCCCTGCCAACAGGAGCCCAAAATAATGAAGAGGCTCAAATCTGCCTGTATCCCCCAAGTCTGAGCCTTTTGCTCGTGAGTGCCCTCCCTTTCTGAAGGCACAAAAGCTTTTTTCTGAAGGCTCAGGGACATCACAGCTACTTTACTGCTCTGTGAGACCCCTTCCCCTCTTCCCTGTCCTCACTTGCTAAGGAAAGTGCCAGGGGGAAACAAGCACTTGGCCTTGCTGGACCTTACTAGACCATGATGCTGAAACCAGTGTCTCTGAATATTTTGGGCAGGTTCCACTGATGGAGACAGGACAGCCAAGTCAGCCAGCCCCACTTGCTGGTTATTTTTTTCCTTAACCAGTGTTATCAGAGCTTTCTGACTAATTAGCAAATGGCAAAAGACAGTCTTGTTCTTTTGAAGTGCATGTGGTCTGATACCCGCTGCAATTTCTAGGGTGTGGAGGCAATTACTCCAAGGAATATGCCCAAGTGCTGTTAAGAAACAGATTCCTGGAGCTCCCCATCACCTGCTTCATCCACCTGGCTGGGCATATAGTCTTTTTTTTCATTAATATAATTCTCTCTGGGAGCCCATAATCCAGTTTTAAATACCTGTCATAGCCTTCTGCCATATGTACCCAAGCACTTTATGAAATGTTATTAAAAAAAAACTAAGAAAAGGGTTGTGTTACAACAGGAATACTGAAGCTGCTGCGGTGCCTGGTGCCAGCCTTCCCGTGACTCTGAGGTTAAAAGAAAACAAACATAAAATAAACACAGCAGAGAGAGCACAAAGTAAAAAGTAATGAACGTACCGAGGTACGGTTTGATAGAGGTATCAAGCAAGAGCACTGTAATTGTTCAGCTTAGTTCCTAATGTAAGAAACTTCTAACACTGAGAAGTGTCTTTGATCTGAAGAAGGGAACAAGTGTCTTTGATATGGAGGAAAATAAGTGTGCTGGGAGAGAGACATATCCTGTGCCTCTTGCGTAATTATGAAAATGTAACCAAAAGGGAGCTCTTTGGTGAGCTACAGGCACCTTTGATGGGATTTGCGCAAGGAAGTGGCTGGACAGACTCTGGGAAGCTGTGGGCCGGGAGCTTCCTGCACTTGTGCAGAGATGTGTTGTGGTCCCTGAACTGCCATTAGCATTTAAAAAAAAAAAAAAAAAATTCAAGGTCTAGGTCTAAGCAGAGATGATTTTGCAGAAAACACATTTAGAACTTATTTTGAAGTTGGTCCAAGTTTTATGTCATACCGTTTCTCGACCACATTCCTAGCATTGCTTTGGAATGACAATGGGAAAGGAAACTACCTTGTCTAGTAAAAAAGCTGAACTATTTGAAATGACCTGTGAAGGAACCATGTGCCTTATTTTTCTGGGATGGCAATAACCAGGAACATCCCATGACTGACTGCGTCAAAGTTTTGTTCAGGGTAAAAACAGATCTCACCTCTTCCTAACAAAACCATAGAATCATAGAATGTGTTGGGTTGGAAGGCAACTTTAAAGGTCATTTACTCCACCCCCCTTGAATTAAGGAGGGACATCTTTAAGTAGATCAGGTTGTTCAGAGCCTTACCAAGCCTGACCTTGAATGTCTCCAGGGATGGGGCCTCCACCACCTCCCTGGGCAACCTGTTCCAGTGTTTATAGGTAAAAGATGTTTTGGCAAGATTTTCTGTTCTGCCTGCTGGGGGAAATCCTGAACTTGTCATCTAGAGCTGTAGAAACTGAGCCCAGGTAGATCACCACTACTGTTTCTTCTTCCACTGGTCTTCCTGTGTGTACCATGGACTTAGCATTGTTGTTGTTGTTGCTATTCGAAATGACAATAACAAGATGCGATATGCCACTATCTACCCAAGCAGGAGAAAAACACAAGCGCATCAGAGACCTCCCCCTTTAAGTCAATGAGCACCAGGAGTGATGGAAAACACCATCCAGATCCATCAGTCACGCTGGCGTCCCCATCCACCAGGCACCATGAAGCTATTAGTGACTGAGAAACAGTCAAGTGTCACATAGTTAAATTACTGTGTCATGGTGGCCTTCAGTAACACCCCGTAAAAGGCCCTCAGAAATCCTTCCCCAAAATCTCAGGAACGTGAGAGAAAAGGCTTGTTCTCAGCGCGGCTCCAAGTGAGCCCAGCACATCATAAAAATGTTCATAACTTGCCGCATCCCGCTCTCTTACAGCCAGAGATGCAGCCGCGCGCGCACATCTGGCCACACATCTGTCGCCTCTCCAGCTATTGCCCTGGGACAGAAAGCTCTGCACAGCAGCATCCAGGAGTCAGTGGCTTCACGGGAAAGGAAAGCAGCCGGAGCTGCACCGCGGTGGGATCCAGCAAAAGCAAGCTGGTTCTGCAGCCACCTCCCGTGTCCCACCATAAGCACCCTGAACAGATGAAATGAAGGCAACAGCCCGAGGTTCCCACGTACACTTCACGTCGCTGGCCCCCAGATTTGCAGAAGCAGCGACACAAGTGGGATGAATTAAGCTTGCAAGCGTTACTCATTTTTCTGGGTGTAAAAAGCCCTATTTTTTTTTCAATTCAAATACAGAGGGAATCAGCAATACAATACAGAGCATGCAAAATAAATTAGTGGTTCATCCCCAGACCAAGCAGGCCATAACTCTGACTGCCCAGTTCTTGTTCCTATCTGGTTTTGGTCTCTATGACTCATAAACCCAGCAGATGGTTTCTCCAAAACCACAGCCGTTGGCCCTTTCATCTACTTCTTCCCAGCTGATCTTCAGCTCATTTAGGTCTTTGTTAACGTTTTTGTTGACACAATCCTCTTGGTCACCCATGGCCTCTCTTCCCAAACATTTTCTGGACCGGTGCTGGCGGCAGGACCCTGCCAGCTTTCCACTTCACTGTGCTCCTGACCTAACCAGCTTTCCTACCATAGCTTACTGGCTGTGGTCCAGCTCTCTCAGACATTTCCAGACCCATAACCCAGCATGTTCTCTCAGCTCTTCTCCTCTGTCAACATTAAGAGACAAAGTGAACGGTTTTAACTCTTACCATCCGTATTTATTCCCACCAGAACACACAGCGTTGGTACTTCACTGCTTCAGTGTTTTACCTGCTGAAGGGTTTTCATCAGCTTCTCTCCTTGACCAGTACGGGCTCACCAAGGGCTCACCAAACAAAATTCCCCAGCGCTACTGACCTTTTACTGCCTCTTGTTGAGCTGCATCTGCTGTTGGCCTCCAGTGAAGAGCAAATGAGGCTTCCCCAGGCCTCCTCTCCATGTCGGACACCACTTGGCACCTTTGCCTTGCTGCCAGGAGTAGATGCTCCAAGGTGTCTGCTCACCCATACGTCCAGGGCTCCCGCCACCAGCCGACACTATCCCAAAGCTGCTGCCTGTGGTATCCCTTAGCCCACCTGAAAAAAAGAAGAGGCAATTGCCATCACCTTTTCCAAATTTCAGTCATTGCCTCCCTGGGGGTGTGCAAGACCAGGCTGGATGGGGCTTTGAGCAACCTGGTCTGGTGGGAGGTGTCTCTGCCCGTGGCAGGAGGTTGGAACTGGATGATCTTTTAGGTCCCTTCCAACTCTAATCATTCTATGAGTCTATGATTAAACCAAGCTGCTGGCTTTGGGATGGGGTTTTACACCACGCTCACCACTGGCCTAGAGTTGCAGTTTTGTTTTTCTATTTCTCCTGACGTCTCCCAGGTACTGCAACCTTCCCTGGGCTCTCTCCAAACCACCACGACTGTGAGGAGACCATTGCCAAGGCGGTACGGCTCGTGGTCGGCCCTGGCTCTCCAGTGTGTTTTCTGGAGTCCTCTGCCAGCATCCGTGTTTGCTCCGTACGTGACCTCCCACCTCCGAAGCCTTCTCATCTAGCCCCATCGGCAGCCACCATCCCTTCCTATAGAGCCCAGCTTGTCTTGCTGGTTGGAGACTTCACTGGAATTAAGCACGTAACCAAGAAATTCCCAGTTATTATTATTGCAGTTCACATACGTGCCCCTGGCCTGGCCAAGCCACAGCGTTCTCTGCAGCAGAAGACAACCCTCTGGGACAAACTGCTGTTCTCTTGTTAACTTGCAGCACGTTTCCACAAACACAATTTTGCCCCCAGGAGGTCTCAAGAGCAAAAAGCTGGTCTGTTTCCTACAGGACGGCTGACCTCAGCAAACACTGGTGGTGAGGATCGCACCCGGAGCACCACTTCTACCTCGAATTTATTGCCTTTCTCTGTTTGTATCAAAACGCAAAGTGGGATTGTGGGAGAACACAGTGAAAAATAATACCTCAAAAAAATTGCGGTGTGAAAAGGTGGCTACATGTTTCTGGCACAGGGATCTGAATGAGAAAACTTCAAATATGTAAACAACCCTGAAATGCTACAAAAGATCAGTCCAAACATATCTGCCACATGACTGGCTTTATTATAACTGGAAGCCATACAGGTACTGAGCTCGGATTTTCTTTAATACTTTCAGATATTTTGTGAGCTTCAGAAGGGAATGCTTGGCATAAATACTGCTTGCAAAAGGGCTTTTCAGCAAATGTATTAATCTTATGGGATCTGCCAAAATGAAAAATCTGTCTATCTTTCCACAGATTTTCCGTATCTTTTGGCATGTTCATGCCATAGGAAAAAATTTGGGGGTTTTTAATTATGATTATTATTTGGGAAGTTCAGTAGCACTCTCGAGACTTTAATCCTGGGAGCTGAATTGTGCAGTGAAACCACTGACCCGTGTGTGAGTTACAAACCAGAAAACTTACAAAGGCCTTGATAGAAGTCACTTCTCCCTGCAAAACCCTGAAGGTGCCAGTAGGTTTGGGTCCAGGTGCTGGCCCATGGCTTCCCCCTGAGGAGATGGAAAACAGGGAACCAGCTCTGATCTTGCTCAGGGAATGGAGTGATAGCACGAGGAAGAGTGGTTTTAAGATGAAAGAGGGAAGATTTAGATTAGGTATCAGGAAGAAATTCTTTGCTGTGAGGGTGGTGAGAGCCTGGCCCAGGTTGCCCAGAGAAGCTCTGGCTGCCCCATCCCTGGAAGGGTTCAAGGCCAGGCTGGATGGGGCTTGGAGCAACCTGCTCTGGTGGGAGGTGTCCCTGCCCAGGGCAGGGGGTTGGAACTGGATGATCTTTAAGGTTCCTTCCAACCCAAACCATTCTATAATTCTATGATTTTCACACTGGGACCCTTCCTGTGCCGGGAGCTGCAACCAGGGCAGAGGGGGGACCGAGGGTCCCTCAGGGCCAAGCAAGAACAAGCTCCCCTGGGTCAAGAATCCCCATCGGATCCCATCCCAACCCCACTGCTGCTTCCAGAGCCAACACGCTGCAAAGCCCCCTTGTTTGGGCTCACGGCACTGGTTTCCTCTGGTGTGCCAGAGGCGATGCCGATGTTTTGTCTCTGAGTTCAGTGGTAATGACATGTTTGCTGCAGGATGTAAAAATAGAAATGTATGGATATGGTAATCCCTCCCTGAAAGCCCGGCCAGTGTTGCTCAGGGAATGGCTAAACACACAAGCTAACCCCCATCACGCTTTCTTCCATGTTTTTCATCCTCTTTAGCTGTACCTTTGCTTCAAGCCGAGGGCGGCCAAGTCTGAGAGGCCGTGGCAAGAAAAAAAATACATCAAGGGCTGTGTTTAAACAGGTTTTTCTGTTAAGGAAATCGTGTCAATTTGGAAATCTTGCATCTGCATGAAAGTGTTTTTAGCTGCCATCGCTACAAGCCCTGTCTTAAGTCTCCAGAGCTAAAACCAGATCCCAGCGAAGAAAGCAAAGCGTAATCCCTCTCTTCCAATGCATTTACTGGGGTGAATTTCTGGAATTTGGCACACTGGCAGAAACATGGCCCTTTTCTCTAAGGTGTATTTTTTTACATAAGTAAAAGGAAGAGAACAAAAGACCATTTACAAAAACTAAAAAAACCATGATGGTGAAAAAAATGGGGGTGAGGGATCCATGTTCAGGCTGATATAGCAGAACTTAAACGAACTTCATTCTTTCAAACACAGATGTGGGTGTCAAGTCCACACCAAAAAATTAATTTAGTTCATGGCTGGCCAGATTTTTAGATGTTCTCCACATAAGCCACTGGAGAGGCTTCTTGGTCATGTTTTCCCCTTCCAACAATCATGTAATAAGGAAGGGAAGGGGAAGGAAAGGAATCATACAGAATCATAGAATGGTTTGGGTGGGAAGGGACCTTAAAGATCATTGAGTTTCCGATCCTCTGCCCTGGGCAGGGACACCACCCACCAGACCAGGTTGCTCCAAGCCCCATCCAGCCTGGCCTTGAACCCCTCCAGGGATGGGGCAGCCACAGCTTCTCGGGGCAACCTGGGCCAGGCTCTCACCACTCCCACAGAAAATAATTTCTTCCTGATAACTCATCTAAATCTCCCCTCTTTCAGTTTAAAACCATTACCCCTCATCCTATGGCTCCCCTCCCTGATCCAGAGTCCCTCCCCATCTCTCCTGGAGCCCCTTTAGGGACTGGAAGGGGCTATAAAGGCTCCCTGGAACCTTCTCTTTATACTGCCTGAAACAGTGTTCTTCTCATGGAAACGTGACATCCCCAGCCCTCGGCAGGCAAAAGGCCGAGCCGCAGTTATGCTGTGGACAAGATGAGCAAAACAAGGAGGAAAGCAGAGCAAGTCTCGAAAACAGGAGCCCAGAAGGAAGACAGGGACATTGGGTGGGCAGCAGCTTGCTCAGGGATCTGGCCCCATAGTCCCTGGCATCCTCTGGGCTATGAACATCCCTCTGCCCGGGGGCTGGCTCGGCCGGGCAGCAGAGGGAACCGTGACTGGCACTTTGGAGCAGGATAATTATACTCTGGGCTCTGGAAGTGTGGGTTTGCTTTCACTGAAATAAACTGCTCGGATCTGTGATGAATATCAACATTGTAGGCACAAGGGGCAAGGCAGTAAATTGTAGTAGGATGAAATACCTACATTTAATTATGTCAAATTATATAGAATTTGAGAGAGTTTTTCTGATGCATGCTATTTAAAGTTACGCCTAAGTGCACTTCCTTGGCTGAATAAAGCAGTTTTTGTTGCAAGATGTGGGCTTGCTTTGTAGTTTATGATTTATAGTCTTCACCACATTTTGTCACTTTCTTGTTTCTTGTCTGAGATGTTTCTGAACATCTCATTTCAGATAATGGGATGCAGCTAGAGCGCCGTACTATATCCAGCCTCTCAAAAAGGCACGAGCAGTGTTTTGCTGGGTTTTTTTTCTCTCCAAGATACTGGAGTATCTGGAGTACGCTCTTCGCCAAAGTATTTATATAACACACACACATGCAGCCAGTAGTAATTGCTCCATCAGCCTGAAGTTCACGCAATTCTGCACCCTCCCCCTCTGCTCTGCCCTGGTGAGGCCACATCTGGAGCACTGGGTCCAGTTCTGGGCTCCCCAGTTCCAGAAGGACAGGGAACTGCTGGAGAGAGTCCAGCAGAGGCTACGAAGATGATCAAGGGACTGGAGCATCTCTCTGATGAGAAAGGCTGAGAGACCTGGGGCTGTTTGGCCTGGAGAAGAGAAGACCAAGAGGGGGATCTCATCGATGCTCATCAATATCTAAAGGCCAGGTGTCAAGAGGATGGGGTCAGGCTCTTCTCAGTGGTGCCCAGTGACAGGACAAGAGGAAACAGACACAAACTGAAACACAGGAAATTCCACCTAAACATAAGGAGGAACTTCTTGACTTTGAGGGTGGCAGAGCCCTGGCAGAGGCTGCCCAGAGGGGTGGTGGAGTCTCCTTCTCTTGGAGACATTCCAAACCCACCTGGACACGTTCCTGTAAGACCTGCTCTGGGTGACCCTGCTCTGGCAGGGGGTTGGACTGGATGATCTCTAAAGGTCCCTTCCAACTCCATATCATTCTGTGAGTCTGTGATTATGCTAGAGCCCTGGGAAGCCAAGCAAACCACTGCCACCACCTCCCCTGTCCTCCAGATTTCCCCCTGGGGAAGGTGGGACAAGTTCAGCTCAGCAGCCCATATTCATGGTGGCAACTAACAAGGGAGGCTTTGAGCAGAGGAGGAACAACCTTGCTTGTCTGCACTGCTTCATCACCTGGTCTAAGGGAGGGCTGGCAAGGGCTGTGGTGGAAAGACTGGAGAGAACCCACCTGCCCACAACCCACGTCACGTACCTCCAAATGGCAGGGAACTGGAAGGAGCAGTGGCTGAGGCACATCAGAGCTCACCGATGCTGTGAGAGGAGCGCAGCCACAGGCACTCTAAATTCAGGCAATTTCTGGTTTCAGCAAGTGCTCAGCTGCAAGCAAACAGAGTGCAAGTAAACAGGAATGATTTAATTGTCATATAAAAGTAATTAATTAGACGCAGGAGTCAACAGGGAGTCTTTCTCAAGCACTGGTGGCACATTACTGTCAGTCGTAGAATACTTACCCATGGACCTCCATGAGCAAGAACAGACACCAGTTCCTACTCATAATGTAGTACAACTATTTTGGCTTATTTGTTTTCCTCCAAGACTGGCAAACATAAGGTTTAAAAATCCAACCAAGGACCATAAAACAGTTTCAAAGCACGTAACATAAACCCAAAGCTGGGGATGATTCAGTGTTGCACTTGTAATATAAAACCAGGCTAATGATCAAATTAATCGGTATTGTTAATCAGGAGGCTTGGTCCTATCTGTTGGAAGGCTGGGGCCAATTAACGTGATGTTAAGCACACGTTAAGCCACCACTGCTCGTAGCAGTTAGACTGAGGGACAGACCAGTTTCTCCCAGCTTCTTGCACTGGTTGGTGCATGGTCCCAGCACCAACTCCGCCACCCCCCTGTCACAAGCACGAAATGGGCAATTTCATCTGAAGTTACGCACCTGAAGTCCGCATTTGGGCTGGGATCCCAACGACAGCAACAGCCACTGGAGCATCAGATCTTCTTGTCAGGCAGGGTAGGGTCCACTAGGCATGGACAACTTAACCGAGGCAGGCAGCGGAGTCAGCTCAGCACAGGAAGGACATGGACCTGTTAGGACAGGTCCAGAGGAGGCCACGAAGATCCTGCGAGGGCTGGAGCCCCTCTGCTGTGAGGACAGGCTGAGAGAG
>JAHREE010122404.1:0-10595 GCA_033628505.1 Tringa tobata | reverse complement strand
CTCCCAACCCATCCCGCTCGGTGATACAGCTCCCGCAACACTTGGCGTTTCCAACTGTTCATGCGAAGTCAGCGTGGTCTGGTGTTTACTCTGAGGCATAAATGAATCAGGAGCATAAAGACGTCAGAGATGAATTGGGACCCTTCTCTGTGTAAGGTGCCTTCACTCTTTCTTTCTACAAGCTTTTTCTTTTTTTTTTAATAGGCAAAAGCCTCAGGCTTTTATTTCAAGAAAGGTGTTTGGAATTTTGCTGTAGAGGGGGGTGATATTAACATAGAGAGCGTCCTACATCACTGCTGGAATTGATGTATAAAGTATAAATTCAGCACAACAGCAAACCTTCTTAACAGGTTACATTCCCAAGTAAAGTTCTAACCTGTTTTAAAGGGAGACTGAATTTTTTGGTGTTTTAGTCAGGGCTGAGGACCATCATCATTGCCACAGTTGCCATTTCTTCTTCGCCCGAGATCTTAAAGCATTCTACAATGACAGGTACTGTTATATTTTTACTGTCCAGGTTAGAGAAATCAAGGAGATGAGGTGTTAGGTGATTTGCTCAAGGTCACGCAGCAAAGCTGTGAATATAGATAATTCCCATATGGCCTCTTAAAAGTATTACCAGAAATTCTGGCATCCCCTTTTTCCAACCCTACGCTTTGCCGAATGTTTATGTATGAGCCGAGGCAGCTTAAACAAGGAGCACTAGAGAACTTCTGGGCAAGGTTTTGTTTAGCACAACGGGCAAAGGTACAAGTGCTTAGAGGTTTTTGGGCAACTGCAGCTGAGTAACAGAAACCTTTCTGGAGCTGGAGGGCTTGAGGAAAGAGCAGCTATCTGCAGGCACTTGTTAGTGAGTGCAGCTCATGGCTTTTAAATACATTCTATAAAAACTGATTCATTGGAGTCGGGGCAAATACAGTAAATATAAGCAATCACAGCTGAAAGAGAAAGAAAGAATGGGTGGCTAAGTACTTTTTGCAATATTACAGTGAAACGAGCAGCGAGAGCTAGAAGGCTGAAGGTAGGTTTTGCACAGACAGTGCCAAATGTGTCAGTGGTGTTACTGCCACGTTTAAAAAGGGAACGTGGCATCAATTACCATCACTATTTAAGAAAGAAAAAAGGGGGAGGTTGAGGGAGAGCCCAGCTCCCCGGCAGCTCCATCCTCGTGGTGTTCTTCCCCAGGCTCTGCATTGACGTCACAATGACACGGTGAAGACAGGAGCTGGGAAGAGTTCTTCTGCCTCACTTTTGATAATCGAGTGAATTTGTCGCCGCTCCGTTCCTTCCAGCATGGCTAAGAGCGCGGAAGTAAAGCTGGCCATCTTTGGTCGGGCTGGCGTGGGCAAGTCAGGTATGTTTCTTCTCTGATTTTTTTTTCTTCTGCTTGCCATCAGGTAACTTTTTGCTCCCTCTGTGCAGACAAACTCTTTGTACAAAAGGATAGTTGTGACCTTATTCTTGTCAGGGAGGTCAGGATCTTCTTTCTTCCTTATGTTCCACACTATTTTCTCCAGGTTCTCCAGAACAAAAGTACTTCTAGAGCTTTAAAAAGAACCAACCCAACAACAAAATAGACTTCCCACCCCTACTCCATCCCACTTCTCATGGTGCGAGTGGCGAGAATCCTCTTTTCCATTGAAACAGAATTAGTGATAATTAATTTGTTTCTTCATAGCTTGTGCTAGAGGAAGGTATTTATATTATGCTCCCTCTCCCCTAAGATCAGATCCTCTGTTTAATGTTGGATGACTTCTGTAACAGCTGTAATCCTGGTTGATTTCAGTGGGAAATTTTAGACTCAGCAACTCAAAGAACTTCTATTTTCAGTGCTCTTGAGTTCACACATTTACCGGGAAACCAAGAAAAGATGATGGGTAAAGTTTGCATTTGGAGAGATTTTTTTTGAGAAATAAACATAGTCTGCTGAGTTCGTATGGTAGAAACACAAGGGGGAGGCATAAATGTTGAAAATCCATTTCTACAGACACCCTTCCCTTTGGTGAGACAAGGAGCGTAACGCAAGGGTTGCAAGCTCTCTCGGATGGGTCCGTGGTGTTACATCAACTTGACAGCTCCAGGGCAACTCTAACATTTCCTTGTGCCACAGGGGTGAGGAAATAAGGAGACTGAGTCTCATCATGCTCCTGTGCCAGTTGTAAGGTGCTGTTTATTTTAGAGAAAACTGCACAAAAGAAGCCAGGGGTTATGGTATAGTGGTAAGAGCATTAGGCTAGACTCTCAGCTGATGTCAAGCAGCTCCGGTTCCCCGAAGTAACTTTTGTATTAGAATTGCCAAGGTTCTGGCCCGTAAATGTATTATGGTTTTGCTAACTTCAGAAGGGGTTGTTTATGAAAGCACATTTACCCAGAAGGTATTTTACCAGAACACTGTCAGTGAAGTAGCTCCGCCAGCCTTCAGGAAAAAAGGCGTATGCGAGGCAGAGGTTGTCAGAGATTATACAGACACGATGCAGAATAAATTCTACCTTTTTTTGAATAAAATACCTGAGGGAATGCTGATAACATACTGGGATAAGTTTCAACTGTTCCTTCTCCCCTGCTGCGCCCACCCCACCCCTCTTTTGTATTTTGCATTTCACTGTCTTGCCCAAGTTTTGTAACTTCAGTGGTTCTCCTTTTGGTTTGTCTTACGTTTGGTTGACTGTTTCTGTCCTTGTCCAGTCTTCTGGCTGGATTCAAAATGAGGCAAGAGGAAATATTTGCAGGAAGATTGAGATGCTGAAAGGCTGCTCTTGCCCTGGTATTCCTCATCATTTGAGAGTTTATATTTAAAAAACACAAACCTACCAGTTAAAGACTCAGTTAAAATACCTTAAAAGGACCAACAAGAGCCTTTTTCACCTGTTGTATCATTTTTGTAGGCTTCACTATACTAGGATTTTATGGTAAAAATGTTTTTCTGTAGTCCTGGAACTGGGCGGAAGATAATTTTTAATGAAAAGCCAGTACAAACTTCCTAGTCCTCTGGAGTCCTCCTACTCTCTCTCTTTTCTTTTTTACCCTTGGAGATGCAAGGAAACATTACATAAAACATGACTAAGGTCCCCTCTCTCTTTGATTGTGACCACGCATGTGAATCTGTGTGGAAATGAAGGCACAAGTAAGCGGGCGGCACAAGAAGGCGCGTTGGAGGGGGTGGAGAGCCCACGGAGCACTATCAGCCACCTCGGCAGAGCAGCGAGTGTGCCTCCCAGAATCTCCAGCTTCCTTATGAAAACCCCTCTTGCACATTCCCATAAAAGGCTCTCACTTCAACAGCTCGGTCAACCCCAGAGAAATAGGCGTATGCCTGCGCGTGGGGTGCCTGGAAATACCTATTTGTAGCCAACAGTAGCCACGGTGGGAGCTGTGGAAGCCCTCTTACACCTTTGCTAAAAGCAGGGCTGGGCACAAAGGAGTTTCTGGATAGCTGGGTTTGGGGGATAAGTGCTCTGCTGGGTTAGAGTTGAGAATGTCTTTTTTTTTTTTTCAGCGTAGCCAAATAAATCCCTTTCCCTCAATATTGTGAGAGGATCCTGTGGCCGTGGGTTACCAGAGTAGGCTTGGCCAGACAGCTGAAAGATAAGCCAGGCTCTAGAAGCAAGAATGCAAGGCAGAACGCTGGAGCACGCTAGATACATGCGATGAAAAGGAGATGTTGGGTGATAAATAAGGCCACTGCGACTGCCAGGAAGTCATGCCAAAATATGGTCACTGGCTTGCTTTCTTGGCTCAACTTCATTTGCTGAGGAAGAGCCAGGCATTAGGTTCTTAATCTGTAAGTGGCTTCACCACCTGACAGCATCTGTGAAGTTACAGACATACACTGTAAAATCCTGGAGAATCTCCTCTTCCCGTTCCTGACCAGGACTTTGGATCAGGGAGTCAAAGCAGCTGTGAAGAAAGCAGTGTTGTGCTTCGGGACATGTCGAGAGCTAAAGGTGTCCCTCAGGCACCATGAAAGTCAATAGAATTGCTACCATTACTGAGAGCTAAGGAACATCCTAGTCTCCTTGTTAATTCTAGACGTCTGTTTAATGGGGTGCAATATTCCTTGTTCTACTAAGTAGTCCTTTCTGACTAATCCAAGACCCTCCCAAGCATGAGGTGGGAAACCAGAACGCTGTTCACAAGCCAGAGTAGTGATGGCATCTCAAAAGAGAATTAAAGCCGGGGAAAACAAAACTTCTCCACTTC
Organism: Tringa tobata; assembly: GCA_033628505.1. Classification (NCBI taxonomy): domain Eukaryota; kingdom Metazoa; phylum Chordata; class Aves; order Charadriiformes; family Scolopacidae; genus Tringa; species Tringa tobata. The sequence continues at coordinate 6,395 of JAHREE010122404.1, read as the reverse complement.
TTTCTGCTCATCAAGTTTCCATGGTTCAAAGCTTTAAAATGCAAACTGGGAATAGCAAGTCGTAAGTGTCAGCTTTTTACTGTTCTCCTTCCTTGCCTTGTCCCCTCCCCGCCTCCTGGAGAAGGCCAGCAGAATCGCTGATCAAATCACCTGTCCTGGTTTTTTTCCTTTACTTAATGTAAACCTTTACATTAAGTAAAGGAAACTTTCAGATAGAAAAGGAGGAGCAAACAAACTCAGAAAGGGGCTCTATTAAAACAGTTCAGAATGACACTGTGTAGGAAATCACTGACCATATTGGCTTTCTCCTGGGCAAGCTCACCAGGTACGAGCGTCCCAACCTGCTCTCCTACAGAGGACTGGATGCTCCTCCATTCGCCCGGTTCTTCACGTATGAAAGTTGCATAAACAGTGCTTTAAACTAGCTGAAAAAAACCCCAACAAACCAGCAGATGAGGAGCCTTGCTTGAGCCAAGGAGCACTTTGCTGCTGCTTCACTCGGGAAGAAGAGGAGACACTCTGTGGGTGGGAAGGGACTTTGCTAAGCCCTGCTGTAGATAACAGGGCTGCACCTCCTAATTTGGGCTAGAATCAAGCAGCACTGAGGGGGAGAGAGAGCTTTTAAAGTATTTTTCTTTATGTCCAAGAGGAGATTGGAAGAAGCAGGGAATTAAAATTGAAGTGAATTACTTAAACATTGCTGTTTAAATTGTTCTTCGGCTGAATCCTACAGCTTCATTCCTATGGTAACAAAATTTAGAATTTCCTAAATAGCTCCTTTAAAAAATACAGTAGTAACAATTAATAAAGACTTAAAGCCCTTGGTTCTTTCGTGTCATCACAAGGTACAGTACGTGCCCAGAAAGCTAAAGAGGAGTGAAAATGTATGAACCAGGAGGAGAAAAGAAGGGCATGTGCTGGATAGCTGACGCTTTTCCAACTCATAACTCGGTTGACTACGAATGCTCAAAATACCTCCGCTTGGGAGCCTTTATATTTTGGCCAAAAAAAGAGAGACTGGCCAGCTGCAGCGTGTGCTATCCAACTTGCCTTTTTGCTGTCCCTGTGCCAGGCTGAACACTCCAAGTCTCTGCGGTAGCGCGCGTGGCGTGCCCGGCCACGGGCAGATGAGGTTCTCATCTCTCTGGGCAGGCCCTGCAGCTGCAGCTAATGGTGCTTAAGCGAGAAGGAAGATACTGAACCCCCCCAGTAAGCAGATGTGTCTGCTTCTAGGCAGCTGTGCAAATCATTTTCTTATGCAGCCAGGCACCTGAGACACGGGGCCGCCGTCGCCTTTTGATCCGGCAATAGCTCGAGTTCTTGCCTTTGGGCAGGAGGGCAATCGATACAGTGGCATCCGTAAATATCATCCTGCAAAGAGCCTGTCCCACCACAGAAAAAAAAGATTTCACCAACCTCTGTGGTCGTTCTAGTGTCAGAGTTGGGAAAGTCCTGAGTAGACATAGATTTTTATCTGTCGGCTCACGCTATTTTCCCTGTCTAACCCAGGGTGGGGGAACATACTTGGGAGAAAGATATCTGGATTTGAAAGTTCCTACAGAACAAATTCAAGCGACAGCCAAGCCAGAGAGACCTACAACAAATCTGTGTTTTGCTTTCATTATTTGGGGATATGTCTGAAATACACTACCAGGGATCGCTTCCTAATTGCAAGGTCTGGGTACGTGGGGAATAGAACAGAATTCAGCACCACTATCCCCCCCCTTCAAAAAAACATACAGGTTACTGGGAAAGAAGCCCATTTCAAAGTGATTTTCTACTTCACAAATCCCTGCTCATATGCTTTCCCCCACTAGTTTCATTTCAGGGACTTTTGGGGAGGAAACATGAGTTATTAAGGAGTGATTAGTCATCAAGCTCACAGCTCTGCTAGTAAGGCTGGGAAAGCTACCACAAAAGCTTCAAAGTCCATGCTATACCAACTGATGTATCTAGGGAGGATTACTGTAATAAGGTGCCTCTGAAATCCAGAAATGTGGGTGGAAGGAGACTGTGGATTTTCTGTTGGTTGGGTTTTTGTTGTTTTTTTTTTTACAGTGGTAGAATAGATCAGTTGTTTTTTTTTTTTTTCTTTGTTCTTAAGAATGGCAATGGCAACCAGATGCTAAAGTGGTTGTTCAGGGGTCAAGTTTAACACCCACTATATTAATTGTCCCCTAATATTCAGCCGGTAAAGTACTCATTAAACAACTCTGGTTTTTGCATCCTCTAGTTTTACACTTTTCAACTAGGTATGGGTTCAAAGAAGGCACTGTGCATGTATGTGTATACGTACTAGTAGAAGTGTAAGAGTAATTTGGTCCCTCTGGGTGACGTTTTGTGATGATTTCTCGCCCAGCAAGCATGCAAATACATCCCCCTGGGGCAGGCAATTTTGCAAGCAACCAGTTGCTTTAACACGACCTTTCCACACTTCTGTCCAGTGGATGGAGGGTGAGCCCTGGCTTCCTGGATGGGTGAAATAAGTCCCTGTCACCCATGAACGCGTGGCCCTGAGAGTCCTTGCTGTGCCAACAAGGAGAGGGGCTGCTGTTGTAGTGCAGTTTTTGGGACCAGGCAGGGTGGACATTAACCATGTGCAGGGTGTTCCTGGGATCAGCAGTACCTGTGGGCACCCCTAGCATCTCTCTTGGAAAAGCCCCACCAAGCATTACCACACAGGCTTTTAGTCAGCAGCCGTGTGACAACCAGTCTCTCTTGGGCTTTCTCAAAACTGCATTTGTTGAATCTTGTTAACGCTACCCGGGCTAGACACAGAAGCATTAGCCCTGAGTAGCAAGATGGTCTACTTGTGTCTGCTATCTCCTCCTCTGCTTATTTGTTTGTCCATGGCCTTGCCCTTGGTGTGGAAAGCATTCAGTGCTCTGCTCGATATTCGCTCCTCTCCTCCTTCTGGCTAACCATAAAATAATAGAAAGCGTAATTTCTCTAACCAAACGCCAGCGTTGTTCATTCAGGCATAGCTGCCTCCCCTCTTCCATCTCATTGAACTGCATCTGACATGGGCTCTACCTGCGTCCCCTCTGAACAGCTGGTGGCAGCTGTTAGAGCTAAGACTAAGTCCTGCTGTTCTTTGTTTCTGTTTAGGTTGGGCTAAATATAGCCTGCTGTTTGATTACCGGGGAAGGAATGCCAGGATTCAAGATTTACGTGCACAGCATTTTCTCTAGGGCTGGGCCCAGCCACCCCCCCGCAGCGCTTGCCTTGATAAAACAGCCATCCTGCCCATTCCTGTCTCCCGTAGCCATTGCGAAAGACAACTGAAAAGCTTCCTGGAATTCCCAGGAATCCTTCACCTGCTCACCACGAAGTGTTTCAGTCAGTCTGCAGTTCCCCACAGGGTCACTGAATGCACTGCTATCTCCCGGGCTGCCAACCCTAATGGTTCCTTTTAGAAATCCGAAGATTTTTATTCTCCCCAAACTTGTTCTTTGCCTCCCTGGTGTCTGGAGACACTGCCTACCCACTGCCTTGCATATACTTTTTTTGCTGTCTTTCTCCCCAGCTGTCCCTTCCTTCTCCCCTTGCCGGTTCTACTACACGTTCCCTAAAGCCTGCATATGGTGGAATCACTGCTGCTTTGTACTTTACATGAAAACTCTATATTTACAGTGGCCTTTTCAGCCTCCTCACTTTGTGCTTCCTCCCATCTCTGTTTCTCATCTCCAGCTCCTTCGTCACTCTTTGCCCACACTGTCAGTGCATCATTAAAGGCTCAGTGCATGAGATCCAGCTGAGCCAACCTGGCTGCAGTGACGTGATGTGATGTGGCAAAGAACAGCCACTCTGAAGCAGTTCCTACCATCCTGGAAACCATTCCTTAACTGGGACTTTGGGGATGCTCCAAGCTTTGACTGCTCCAGACAGTCGCTGTGTGAGGCCAGCTTCACTCAGGTTAAAAAAAAAGAAGCAGTGTATATCTTTACATAGCTAGCCTCAGTCATAGAAGTAGGTAAATTCACCTATTTTGGCTTCATAGCAGAGCAGGAGAAACATGTCTGTGTTTCCCAAGCAAACTTTCTTTTTCTGCATTACCTTTTACATTTACAGCCCCCCAAAATAAATACGCACGTATACGAAAAGCTAACGCCGCCTTAAAGCAGGAGGAAGAACAAATTGCTTTAGGCTGCAGCTGAGCTGTGGTTTCAGGGCTGTCGTTAGCTGCTGTCGACTCAAGGCGTTTGCACCCTCTCACCCCCCGCTCCCGACACTGCGGTGGGCAGGGAAACTATGGTATCCTCATCCCTTTGCTGCTTTTATTCCAAAACTGTGTTTATTTAGCGTTACCAACAGCCTGTTATTATACCTGCTGCTGCCAAGGCAGAGTTACAACTCAGGGAGAAGGCACCCCTCCGCTTTCCTTTCCCTTTCCAGGCACAGTTTGCGGGGCGCTGCCACCAGGGCTCCCCGTAGCCACCCTGCTGGCCACGGGGGGCTCCCACCTCCCCAGCGGGCCCGCTGATTTGAACTAGCATTTCTTTCCATTCGCCTCAGATGAAATCAACTCCCCTCATTTTGTTACCTGCTCCCTCTTCCCAGAGTCAGAAAAATAATGCAGAAGGAGGGGCGCATCCATTTCTATCGCCTTCTCATAATTCTGAATGGGGAAAGTACTTCTCATGATTGTTCCCCACCAGGTAGAGCAGTCGTGCTCCCGGATTTAGTCTGCAGCTGCTACAGTTTCTAACAGATTTGCCTTGTAGGTGTTGGGAAATGCCATATATTATGGTAGCGACGCTGCAGATAACTCATATAGTATGCATACGGTATGAAAAGATGAATGGCAAGAGAAGCATGAAGCCCCGGGGAAGGAAGCAGTAGATATATTAAACATATGTGCGGCTTTAAAATGCCACAGAAATTGGCTGGAGCCTCCAGCTGCCTTTCCAGAAACGTTAGACGGTAGTCTGCGCATGGGAAAACGGGGGAGTTTGCTGAAAACGACCAGCCTGGTTTGGAGAGCCCGTGAAGCTCCTGAGGTTTCACAGGTTGTTTGGCTGCTGCAGGGGGTGGCGGGGAGGAAGCTGCAGAGCAGGAAGAGCAGAGGCCTGGGGCAGCCACGCGTTGCCCCGTGGGAACTGTTTAGATAAGCGGCTTGAAAAGTTTTCAAGCTGGAAGGATGCGACTGGAGAGTGCACAGGATATACTCTCCCAGGGAGGGAGCTTCTTTAGCACCCGAGCAGTGCTCTAGCTTTCCAGAGGGCTGTGGGAACAAGAGCCACCACCATGACCCTCCTGCAAGGCACGCCACTGTGTCTATCCTCAAGTGGCCAATATGGAAACTGAGGCAAAGGAAGGAGGAGCCTGGGAGTCTCGAGTCACCGAGAGAACTGTGACTTGGGCATTGCCAAAGTTCTTTCCATGATTTCTTCTCTGGGCCGGGCTGCAGATGGCTCCCAGGCAGGCAGCAGTTACCCAGCATCTGAGACCCAACCCTCACAGACCCTGTGGGACCCTTTATGGCTCCTCCATTACCATTAATTATCGACAGCAAAGTAAAGCATTGAAATAACATTTATTTTCATTAAAACCATATTCGGCAATCCTGTCTTTTCCCTACTTACCCAGTAGGGCTTAATTTCATAGGACCACAAGCGTAAAAGGAGCTTGTCTTTACCTTCCTTCTCCCCTTCATGTGGCTATATTTGCCATCCAACTCTAACTATAATATAATCTATCATAAAGTTGCACAACCCTACTCTAGGGGGCTGCTTCTGTCAGTGGCTTATCTCTGTGCCTGCCATGGGAAACAAAAATCCCACTCCCCACAGCGCTGGAAGCCAGTTAAGCAAAGTTGTCGACTACGATCTTTTCCTGACCTCCCCAGCAATTGGCCCGTGCCCTCGAGGAGCTTTACAAGTGAGAACTTCAAGTCTGACATTCAGAGCAGGAAAGTGCAAGAAAGACTGCAGAAGCCAAAAAAACGGAGCGGGCTATTTATTTCTTCGCTGAAATAAGGCTGCAGAATAAATAGAAATATATTGGAGAGTCACCACAGAAGAATGCCATATTAGACCCATGGGGAGCAGAAAAAACCCACAAACAACAAAAAAAAAAACAACCAACCCCAAACCCCACACTCTGCAAAACGGGGGGCATGGGAGTATGAATGCCAAAACAAAGACCTTGTGTTAAGCAGCTTCAGTGGCAGAATCTGAGACGCCAAGCACTACTGCTTACCCCGATGGATGCTTGTGGTTCCACGCGCTGGGGCTGGTTCTGCTCTAGGCCAAATTCCAACATTAAATAATTTAGTAGTGATCCACAGCAGGAGTTCGTCCCACGAGTCCATGTCTGCTAGATCTATTGCCAGAAAAAGTTGCAGGAAATTTTATCTCCAGTTAAGAAAACTTGGCCTTTATCTGCATGGAGCA
>JAHREE010122401.1:0-10098 GCA_033628505.1 Tringa tobata | reverse complement strand
TCTGCATGATGAACCCGGGGACCTCTGCCACCAGCCAGCCAGTGGGGGCCCAGCTGCTTAAAGAAGAGTGTCTGCTTCAGAGGTTTTGGAAACAGTGTTGGACACTGGTGCACCAACAAGGGAGCAGGACCAGACAGGAGCAGGCTTAGTTCACGGCCCTCCAAGGAGTTGCGTGCACCCTTCTCTGAAAGTACTCGGTGTTGCTGCTGGGAATGGGAGTGGGAAGCCAAGCTGATCTCCTTCTCTGGAGACGTTCAAAACCCACCTGGACACGTTCCTGTGCAACCTGCTGTGGGAATGGGAATGGGAAGCCAAGCTGATCTCCTTCTCTGGAGACATTCAAAACCCACCTGGACACATTCCTGTGCAACCTGCTGTAGGTGGACCTGTGTTGGCAGGGGGGTTGGACTAGATGATCTCCAGAGGTCCCTTCCAATCCTTTACCATTCTGTGATTCTGTGAAGACTCCCAGCTTACCGTCCTCATCTTAAGGCTTTCTTTTCAGAGGTGGAATGATCTGCCATGAGCTTCTCCGCTGTGCTTTGCAGGGATGTGTGTGTGTGCATTTGCACAAGAGGGCACGCAAAGCCTCTGTCCGTATGCCCCAACGGAGCGTGTGCTTGAAGGGTCCTGCTTTCTCATAGATGTGCTCTGTGAGTTGCTCGGAAATCATTTGGGGACCGTGATCCTGCAGTCATGTCATTTGTGGCCCAGATATACATCTTCCAGCCCATAACTAGACTCATTTAGCCCCTGGCTAGAGCCTGCTTCCACCTTCTGCCTGAAATCCAGGAGCTCTGTCCTGATCTGCAATGCTCCTTTAGCTACACTCATCTTGATGTCTCTAGTGGAAGTAACGCTCTTTGCAGTGTGCTGTGGGTCTGATACGTTGCCCTCTTTCACCCCAGAGGTGCCTGCACCCAGCAGATGCTCTGTGTGACCATCGGGCTGCAGCTCCACGGCTGTGCCATGGCTCTGCATGCACCGGCGGTCGTTTCCAGGCTTGGCTTTGCTTGAGGATCCTTTGGAGTGAAAGGCATGAAATGCAAATGTAGTATCTCATTATCAGCAAGGCAAAACCCGAGGCCTTGGCTTAATTGTTAATACAGCCCCTGATGGGCAGAGTAGATGGTTGCCTTATTATTAATATTGCTCTGAAATCATCACCAGGCTCCAGAAGTGCAAATGTTACTTGGAGAAGTGACTGATGGTGACTGAGTCAAAAAAAAAAAAAAAAATTTGCTTGGGAAATTGCTTCCCATTTTATCAGGACCTATTCTTCCCACCCTGTTTGGTGTGCTGCGCTGGCAGCAGCTCAGTTCCCCTGTCATCCCACAGCCACATACATAAACTGTTGGTGCAGGGGGGGAAGAAATCCCTCTCCTCGGAAGAAACAAGTCCTGGGGTCCGACACCGCGTGGATGTAGGGATGGAGGAAAAAGTATTGGTGCTTCTGTTGGGAGTTTCTGGGCACAGGGCATCACTGGGAATACTTTGATGCTGCCCTGTCCCCCTGTGTCTCGGTGGTGCAGGTTACCCCCCTGCTCTGATCCCCGAATCTATCCTGAGTGCTGCCTTTGAGTCCCAACCCTGCACACAGCGTGCCCTGTGCTGCCTTCCTGGTGGGAGCGGGTGGTAAGGAGGAGGATGAACCTCCCGTACCTGTGGTTAAGAAAGCGGAGGAGTTTTTCCACCCTCGGGCTGCAGAAGTTCATGTGTTCAGTTGCAGCGGGTCCCAGCTTCGAGCCCAGCTGCCGCCGATCCACCCAGGGGTGTGAGCGTTACATCTGTAAGCGACAAGCCACTGGCCTACAGCAGGCAAAACCCAAGCCAACAGACAGACAGAAAGAGCCTGAGGGGCTGAATTTTAGAGCTATTAAATGATTAAATGCAAGGGAAAAAAAAAGTTAATTTAACATCGCGGTTGTGATTTTACACACCCAAGAGCCTGGAAATTGAGAGCTCTGCTTCTCACACAGGGATCGTAACTTGGCACTGCACAGATTGTACAGTATGTAAAATTAGACCGGAGAAATAGTAAATATGCTGCAGGGACCAATACTGTCTTGGCAGAAGGAGGATGGACTGAGTGGGACCCAACAGGTCTTTTACGCCTCTGACTTCCATAATTCTGTGCTAATAAAAAAAAATATTGCACAATGCCTGACGCTAATCCGCTGCCTTGAGTGGGGTGAAGCGGGAGCCGGGTTGTTATGTGAACAAATAGCAGTCGCCCCCGGTGCCTTCGTGCGGAGGAAGGCTGTTATTTGAGGGTGGGAGCGAGGGCATTGGCAAAACAGTGATGGGGAAGTGTATGCCTTAAAAGGCAGCGTGCGGTCAGCGGGGCGCGAGATACCCCGACGTCTCTACCCAAGGCTGCCCTCCCCCTCCCCAAAGCTTAGTAAATACAGGTGTCTTTGCACTGTTGCTGGACCACAATGAGCTTTTCTTGTGTTTACGGCTGTAATTTGGGCACCTAATTCCGAATCGTATTGATTTCCCTTTAAACGGTGTTGAAAAGCCTGATCTAAGCACTCTTTTGTGGCCTTGAGTTATTTATCCTGTCTGCATGAAAAAGCAAGACCAGAAAACAAGCCTTTAATTCATCCGCGGTGCTAACACCAGTCACCTGGCAGCAAAGGGTGAAGGCTCAAGTGATCCCCGGCTTGGAGGATATTGGTGGGACTTTTGTGCTGTGTGCTGGTTCCCGTTAGCACCATTCATCTCCCTCTGGTGCTCCAACTCCTTTCCCTCCATCTCATACCACCCCACGTGCCAGGGAATCTGTAGTGTAGATGCAGGGGTGTTGGAGGGGTTGCTGCTTCACGGGGCAACTCCTCTTCCTCAGGACAAGTCGTTCCAAGTTGACTTCGCAAGGAAGCTGAGTGGGCAAGGTCCCATCCAGCCTTCCCTTTGCCTTAGGACATAGCTCAGCCTTGGGACTTGGAGTCCTAAGACACAGACATTTTTGGACCAGAAGAGCTAGGACATCTAAGTGCAGGTCTTAACCAAGACCTCCTGTTGAAAACCAGATCAACACATAAGCTCGGGTCCTCTCCTGGGATGGAAGAGCAAAGTCTCCTGGAAAAAGAAAACAAAAAAACAAAAAAAAACAAACAAAAAAGCCATGATCACCAGCCCAACAGCATCCAGCCTTCTCTGCTGCAGAGCAGCTGAGACAGAAAAGCAGAAGTACCAGCAGAGGTCCATCTTCTCTTGGTCCTGCCTATGACAACGCAAGGTGGTCAGTGCTCGAGGTATGCAGTCGTTGCAGATGGGTATGCACCAGCAGTAGGACCCTCTGGTAGAACTCTGACATGCTGATCTGACATGCTCTGGGTGGTCCTGCTTTGGCAGGAGAGTTGGACTAGATGATCTCTATGGTCCCTTCCAACTCTAAAATTCAGTGAAATTCAGTGAAACTCAGTCCTACCCTGAAGCCATGGGAAAGGGCAGCTTCTCTGGGTTCTCCTACCCATGCGTGATTGGAGAGACTCTCTTGCCGAGGCATGATGGACTTGGTTGCTGTTCCTGGGTTTGCTTGTCCCCTGCAACTGGGGACAAGTTGGTGTTTGGGCAGCAGGCTGTTGTACAGCTCCTGCTACTCCCAACAAGAACCGAGCGATCACATGCGGGGAAACAAGGCTGCCGCTGACGTGGAGCCCTACTGGCTTTCAGCAGGGAGCACTGCCAGCATGATGCTCTGGGCTGATGTGGTTTGGCAGGTCTGAAGAGCTGCGAGAGAGGCTCCGTCCCAATATGGGACTGCTGAAAATGCACCAAGACCAGTACGAGACACGGATATTAGCCACGCTGTTCTGGCACAGGGAGGGCACGCTCTGCCCCGGTGACATCCCACTCAGACGGGGCCAAAGCCATCAGTTCAGCCAGTCTGGTGGTGTGACACGGGCAGAAAAATGACACTGAAGTTAGTTGTCTGCTAAGGCAGCTTCCCCCATCCTGCTACCGTGTCTCTCAGCCAGGGCTCAGCGTGGGACCACAGCCCACAAGGCACGAGGAGCTGCCGCATCCCTTGGGGCTGAGCCAGTGCTGCAGCAAGGACTTGGCCCTCGCTTCTGCTTCTGGTTCCAGCAGTGGGTCTCTGTTCTGCGGTTTCCCACTGGGATTAACACTGCCTTTTCTCCCCAGGCGGGTGCTTGTACCCTGCCACTGAACAGCCTTGTTGGCTCCCACGCATGAGCCATGCGAGTGCCACCGTCCTGACTGTGATGCTGTCCTGACCGTGACACTGTCCTGCCCATGTCACCTGGAGCTTGGTCCTGGGAACAGCGTGCCAGGCTGGTAGCAGAGCAGGCATCACACCTCCGCACTGCTGGACCACTAGGTCCAGGAGGGAGTCTGTGATGCGGGCTATCATTTTGTGACAGAGACATATTTGATTGCAGAAGTTTCCCTTCATCCCCAGGAAGTCCCAGCAGATACCACATTAAGTTTCATGGAAGAAACATCACCCTCTCACAGCTGAGTGTCTAGAAGGGCCATGAAGGCCCTTTTCACCCTATGAGGGACATCCCCAGCTGGGTTTGGAGTGAAGCTGGAGAGGAAGGTGAGCTCGGCTGCAGAGCAGTGGTGGGAGGTAAAGCTGTTGCAAAGCTGGGGGACACCTTTTTCAGGGGCATCAGGGCTTTGCCAATCCTCACGGGAGGACGTTTTGTGGTTACATCCAGGCCGAGAGAAGAGGCCCTCCTGCCCTGGAGCTTGCCCTGAGCCAAGCATGTCGGGGGAGGAAGTGCCTTCTTTACAACACCCCTGAAGTAACCCAAGGTCTGCTCTCAGACTATCGTGGAGTGATTGAGTACGAGTCCTTTAGCACCCATCTGTTATCTCTTAATTAAAGTTTCTTGCTAATTATTTTTTCTTGTCAAGAGAGCAAAGCTGCTGACTCCAGGGATTTACCAAAGCAGAGCAAACAAATGTGGGCTCTGCTTGCTGCAATTCTTCATTAATGGACAAAATTAACTTGGAACGGTCCATATCTTTGGCTGCATCGATGACAATTAATTATGCCTGTTTCCTTACAAAGATGTATCTAGTTTTAAATCACTCATGGAAGAACTGCCTCCTTAAGCATGAAATTTCTTCTCCTTGAAGGGAAGGTGTCTGCTGGCAACAAAAGCTGTGCAAAGACCAAGGGGTACCAGAGGGAAGAGATATGAGGAGGTCAAGGATGGGGTGTGCTTCAGGAACTTGGTGTCAGGAAACCCTCTCCAGTGCCAGAGGCTGCTCCGTTTCAAGAAGAGCAGACCTCAGGGCCGTGAAACTGCAGATGGGAGCAGATCCTGCAACATCCCTAGGGCACGGTTTGTGATGCTCATGACAGCCAGCATGGGTGCAGGAGCAGGAGAGAAGCCACAGAGTTGTACCATCACTCTGTGAGATCTGGACCCAATGGCCAGGAACATCCTTCTCCATGCAGGAAGTATGATGGGAGATGGCCAAGCCACTTTCTCCCCAGGCACCAGTGCATGAGACATCTCTGCAAGGAGTCAGGGCAGCCTGTAAGGGAGCTGAGCAGAGGTGCTTGCAGCTTTTGCAGCAGTGGCCAGCCAAGGTGGGGACCCAGTGCTCTCCTCTTTCCCTCCACATGCTGGTTGCGCTCTTTGGCCTCCCCCTCCCCATCCTCTGGGGCTCCCCGCTTGTCTCTGTGGGCCTATCCATCTCGTTTACCGTAGGAAGTTGCAGGGTGCAAGACCTCGCCGGCTTGTCTGCTTAGAAAGCTCTCGGCATAGCCCCAGCACTGTGTAAATATTAAATGTATAATTTATGAATACATACACAGGGAGCTAATTAGCTGCTGAGATGATTATTCGTGGCTAGCTGCTTGGGGAGGGAGGTAGGAAGGCTAATGGGGGTGATGTGAAGACCCTTCTGTCTGAAGGCACGTATGTAATTCTGCGTCCCACCACAGAAGTGCTCCACGTCCTGTTGGGGGAAGTGGGGATGCGCCCTTTCTCTCTGCCTCGGTTTCCCCACCTCCAACAGAGGGGCAGAGCCAGAGGCTGTGCGTCCGGCAGAGGAGAAGAGTGCTGGTGTCTTTTTGTCCCCGAAAAATGCTTCAAGGACTTCCTTCTGCTCTCGCTCTGTGCACTGGGGCAGAGGGCTCCGGGGCAAGCAGTTGTCCACGCCGGCCTGCGAATGGCTGTGGCAGCCAGGGTGGGTTTGGACCCCGTCTGTGCGTGCTGGAGCTTGGCTCGCAACGGGCCCGGGCACAAAGAGCCCCATTGAGGGGCTGTGGTGAGTGCCGGGAATGCAAACCATCTTCCCCACTTCCTCTGCTCTCTCTTTCAAAGGACCCCTCGGGCATCTGGGCACGGACCCCTGGGGCCGCAGCAGTGGCATGGCTCCCTGTGTGTGGCACAGGGCAGCGCCCAGTGGCACGCTTGGCCTGGCAGCAGCCCACCCTGGCATGGTGGGAGCTCTTGGTGGGAAGAGAAGGAGAGCAGCCGGTGGAGACGGAGGGTCCCAAGAGGAGTTTGGCTCCTTCCCATCATGGCACGTGCCAGGGAAGCCCTGGGGTTTGCTGGATTTCCCTGTTGGTGTTGCCCTTGCAGTCTCAATGCAGGTCAAAATTAACTAAGAAGGAAAATGAGGGTGATGTTTCTGTTGAGAACCTCTAGCTGAGGAGGGTGGGTTTGGGAAGCATCAAAACTGTTCCCGTGGGCTCTGCTGTTTTGTCTCTTCTTCCCTCCGTGTCTTTCTGCTGGACCATTGTACCATTGGTCCCCATTGCATTGCAGTTGCACTGATCACACCGTCAAATTGTCACTCACCATCACTAGGAGGGCAGGAAACCAGCTCAAAGTTTGTTTCGCCCAGCTACCCCAGCTCCACCACTGGGAGATGTGTGTGTCTCTGTCCCATGGGCAGCTGCCATCTTCCCTCCACTGCAGCTTGGCAGGGCTGCAGGTAAAGCTGTAATTTCTGCCCTCATTATGCATCACCATAGTTCCTCTCCAGCTCTGGGACTTCGTGTCGTAAGCCCTGCTGTGCCGGTCTTGCGTTCTGTGCTGCAGCAAATGATGTGGCCCTTGGTGGGACTGGATGCTCAGAGGCATGTTGCTGGTTGTCATAGGCTCTCCTTCTTCGCCCTTCTGCTGCTGCCTGACCCAAAAAGCAGCATACTTTGGGGAAGCAGGTTGGTGTGGGGGCAGGGCAGCTTTTCTAAGGATCAATTCTAGCCAATGATCACAGCAGTGTTGGTGGGAAGAGGTGTTTGGAGGTGTCTGGTCCAATGTGCCACTCAGAAGAGGATTATTCTCAACAGTTGGCCGTGGTTTTGTCAAAAGAGCCTTGACAACCTCCAAGGATGGAGATACCCCCTCTCTGTGGGTACCTGTCCCACAGGATGCACCACCATTCCGGAGAATACATTTTCTTCCATGTCCAGCTCGAACCTTCTGGCTCTTGGCTCTTGTTCTGCCTGTGCCACCTGTTGGTGTCCAGCCAGGAGGACTGGCCCTGCAGCACAGGCACCACCTCAGCCTCCGATTCCCTGTGTTACCGGTGATGTGACTGCCAGGAGTGGGGATAAACCTCCTTCCCCTCCCTGTTTGAGGGAGCTTTGAGGCTCTGAGTGGGCTAGGGGTAGGGGCGTCCTGCCCCTATCCAGCCTGTGGGAAGTGGAGGCTCCCAGTAAAAGCTCTGGTCACTCTTGCCCATCCCCGTCTTAAAGCAGAACTGGTGTCCACAGCACAGGACAGGGCTGCTCCAGCTGCTCCAGGCTGCTCCCATGGTGCCCCTTCCCAAAGGGAGGTGACACCTGCCAGTGGAGCTGCCATGCATTCTCATGGGTGGGAGTCCTATGGCTGGAATGGGGCAGGAGGGATGTGAGGACCTGGCTGAGCTCCAGTAAGAGCCTCAGCAAACACGGCTGGGAGAAACGCCTCCCCTGAAGCTGTGCTTTGGGTTTCTTCTTCGTCAGGAGCCTTAAATCATTGACTTGGAAAGGAGCATTGCTTTCAAAGACCTGTCTTCCAGGAATGGCTCCCTCAGTCCTTCTGGATGAGTGCCAACATGTTTGCACTGTGTTTAAGGACAAATAAGAAATAATTCAAGGTGCCTTTTCCCCTTCCCAGCTTAGTCCTGCTGCCACCAGCTACAGATAAGCTCTCAGCCAAGTCCTTAGAAGCAGAGCTGAGAACCCCAAAGCTTCCCCTGTTCTTGAGCCTTCCCAGGGTCCAGGCACTGGGCAGGCAGGAGCCAGGCAAGGAAGACAGGTTTGTGGACCCATCACTGCAATGGGCCTTTCTCAATGCAAGGCTACTGGGTGTTGTAGTGTCTCCAGTTTCTCTGCCGAGCAGATCCCCAAGTGTAAGGCCAGGAGAGTCAATGGCTTTTTGTGACCCAGCAGGAAAGGGGAAGAGAAAACGTCTTCACCTTATGTAAGAGAAGAAATCAGAGGAGAAACTGAGTAAAGTGCTGGGACTTTTATGTTAGCTCTGCTATCTGTAAGTATCCCCCCATCCATCTGCCTAGTCGTCTGTGCGTCCATTTGTCCGTCCATCCATCCATCCATCCATCCATCCATCCATCCATCTCCACAGCCGTTCAAACAGCCAGCCATCCACCCAACTCTGCTGCTGTTCATCAGCCCTTCCATCCCTCCCTCCCTCCACTGACCCACCCATCTGTCCACCCACTCCTCCATACACATGCATTGCCACATGCATCTTACCCCTCCACGCTCTTACGCATCTCTGCATCCCCATATATGCCCATCCATCCATCCATCCACTTGCATAGTCATCCATCCTTTCATCTTCATACATTTCCCTTCCTCCCATCTGTGCCCCTCCAGCCAGCTGTCCATCTGTTGGCGGTCACACACATTCATTCTTCCGTCCACCCATCCATCTTCTTCCACACTTCTGCCTATCTGCCTGTTTATCTGGACCCATTCCAGCTACCCCTCCTCACACAGATGCCTCAGCTTAGATGCTTTCCACTCTTTCTGGCTGTCAGTGTATGCTCTAAGCTTTTTTAGGACGCTTGAAACACACTTGTCTGATCAGTGCAGTTTCTCAAAGGTCCCCACCCTTAGGTAGTGTCTGAAATGATTGTGAGGCATCTCACCAGCACTTTACTCGCAACAAACCAATTTTGCCTTGTTTATTCTTAGCACCCTCTTTCCCAGCAGGGATAGTACCCCCAGAGGTGCTGCTTCCCTCTCTGAAGTAGGTGTCCTGACACACCGTCTGCAGGAGGACTCAGACCTACCAGGGTCTCCCCCAAGACCAGCTTCACCCTGGGATCTCTTGCTTTTGCAGATAGGCTCAGGCTTTGGGCTTTCACAGAAGGAATGGCTGGATCATGCCCATGTGGTCCCAGCTATCAACAGGACCCAGAGACTATGTCTAGAGAGGGAGAAAAGAGCAGGACAAGCATGGGGGGTGCTTCTCCTATCCCTCCCCACCGCCAGCTGCCTGCAGCCTCCCTGGGCTCACGGGGCAGCTCAGTGTTTTACTGCCCTCGGTGGTGTCTTCTTCTATGGGTTAATTTAATCACTATTTTCCCCAAAATGTTGACATCCACAGCATTTGACGGATGTGGGTTTCTGTAATTTAATCACACCTTGTGTGAAAAGCACTTTCTTTTGCTTGTTTCCATTTGCTGCCCCTTAATTATTTTATTAGGAAAAGGTGCAAGCAGTCCTCCTCTATTCATCCTCTCCATGTCACTCAGTATTGCTGAGGTGTCTGTCACATCTCCGCTCGGTTGTCTCCTTTTACGGATGAAGGGATCGAGTCTGTTAAGCCTTCCTTAGGTGGGGGCTGTTTCCAGCCTTTGCCCTTCCCCGTTTTCTCTCTCTGCTCCATTTTGAGCTGAACTCTACTCCTAATGTCACTGGGACAGATTTGTGCGTGGCTTTTAGGGTACTTCCTTCTCAATCCCTTTCCGAATAATTCCTAGTATTGGGTTTGCGTTTTTGGTCGCCACCGAGCTGATGCTTTTGGGGAAGCGAGCACGGTGACTCCAAGATATGTTTCCATGGAGGCTGCAGCTCCTTTGGAGCCGTTGAGTGGTGGCAGAAGTGAGGCTCGATTTTCCATGTGTGTGCCTCCCTGTGCGTTTGTGGAC
>JAHREE010122395.1:0-27467 GCA_033628505.1 Tringa tobata | reverse complement strand
AGGCGGCGGTGCCGGGCGGCGGGGAGGCGGACGGCGGAGAGCGGTGGCCGGGCGGCCCCGGTGAGGGAGCGGAGAGGCCGGGGACGGAGCCGGGAGCCGCTGCACCGGGAGCGGAGAGCGCGGCCCCGGGGGCAGGGGAAGGCGGCGCGGCGGCGGCGGGGTCCTCGGGCCCCGAGGGAGGCGAGTGGGACCCGGCAGGTCGGAGCCTGAACGGCGTGCGGGGCCGGGCAGAGGATGAGGAGGACGAGACGGGCTCGCCGGCCGCCCCGGAGGAGGAAGAGGAGGATGAGGAGAAGCAGGAGCACGACATCTCCCTCTTCGTCAAGGTAGGGTGTGAGGGGATGCCGGGGTGGGCCACCTTCCCCTCCTCCGGCGGCTCCCGGGCAGTTCCTGTGGTGAGTGGTGTGTACATCTGGCAGGCAGAAGTCCAGCCTGGCTAAGGTGATTTGGTCATTAGCGCCCAAAATAAACTTGCCCCTGGCTCCTCATTCCATCAGCTGGTAGCGGGCAGGACGGGATGGAGGTGGTACCGCTCAACCCTGACCTGCAAGGTGGTCTCCCCCCACAGTTTCCCCAGCTGGGCCCTGTGCTGGGTTTCTTGAGGTTTCTCTAAGTTTAAATGGAAAGGGTGTACGGGGCTCTCGGTTTCTGTGGGCTCGGGGGCTCTGCTTGTGCCCCCCTCACCGTGGGGCTGGGACCCAGGGCAGGGGTGGGAACGTACCCAGCAGCATCTCTTTGGAATCACCAGCCACAACTTGTGACACGAGGGCTTCTCAAGGGATTTTGAGAATCTTCGGAAGGCAGTAAGAAGCATACACATCACGTCGTGGGGGCTGAGGCAGTAGAAACTGGAAAACATAGTTAAAAATGTGATACTGGGATTTTCCAACATGAACTATGGCCGACATTTAGGTAATTGACTCCAAGTTTGGCAAGGCTGGATTCAGAGAGTCAGTGAACTGCCCGACAATGTAGCATCCCTTGTAATAGTCCAGTTTGTGTATGTTTGGGCAGGGAAGATTTAGGTTAAAGGGAAATGGACAAAAAAGAGGAAAAATTGTAATGGTGTTAAAACTAGTTTCTGGTATTTTGTAGTATAGAGTTTGAGAGCTTCTTTCTGGCATGTGCCTGGAATCCCACCAGAATCAGTGGGACCTGGTGTGGAAACAACATCCATCCACAGAGAGGAAATATCAGATGTGAAATTTCTGTGTGTAGAAATCTTCCAAACGTGTTTTATTCGCTCCTCTCTGACCTCTCTGGACTAAATATCACGTGGAGCAGGGTGGAATGTTTTTGTCAGAGTTGACCTAAAACTAAGGAATTAAAACTAGGGAAGCAGAAGGTGTTTGGGACCACCTCTGCTACAGTCATACCAATATTGTACCTCCTGAGTTGGCTGAGACTGCTTCTATAGCAGCCGGAATTAACTGTGCCAGAAAAACTCATTCCCAGCCCTTTTCTGGGTTAGGGGGGGTTAGGGCTGAAGCAATGTTTGTGCCTTGATTTATCCCACCTCAGCACACGCTCCTTTTTTTTTTAAAAGGCTGAGCCTTCTTTGAAGTATTGTTACTTGAAAAAGGCTGAGGAGTGCTCTGAGCCTTACACACTGCAGTGTTGGACGTGCTGGATAATGCCATACTGGAAAGATGAATAATAACAACAGCTGATGTTGGTGAATGCTCCCTGGAAACAGTCTCCAGTTTAAGCAATTCCTTTGTATGCAGGCTGGGAGGGTTTCTGTGGTCTGAAGGCAACTCTGCACATCAGGCAGGTGTACTGTAGCTAGATGGTAATGCTGGAGCCAAAATCGGTGATTTTGCATCAAACAGCAGGTGCTGTTGCTGTTGAGCCTGGCAGAGATAATTTATGGACTTTGTGGCTCACAGATCGACAGGTCCCTTTGCAGGGTCAGGTCTGTAACTTATTTATTCTCCTTTTATGCTCTTATATCCATCAGGGAATGCCAGAGAGTGGCAGAGGGCTAAAGTCATAAAGGCTGCCTGTGCATTATTGCACCCAGTGCACGCTTTATGGAAGAACAACGGGACCAAAATTAGAGACCAGATTATAATAAGAGCATCTGTTTGACTCTGTAGTCCCCAAACATTAGTATTACGGTTTTTGAAAATATTTAGGAATTAATAAAGACAGAAGAACTAACATTTTCATGATAGACTTAGCATTAGTAACTTAAGAACACCTTAAAAATACAACAGCTGCTCTTCTAATAATTTCAGTGGAGGAGTATGGCAAAGCTTGAATATTTTACCTCACCTGGAGCTAGATTTTTTTTTTGAGTTTGAGATCCTCCAGTTCAATGCAAGAGGAAAATGCCTACCGGAGAGCTCAGCATCTCCCCACTCACCAAAATGTGCTGGGGCTGCAGTACTGGGAAATGAGAAGCACTTCTCTTTCCCGCTGTTGGGAGAGTTGATGTTCATGCTGCTCTTGCTGTCACCTGGAGACACACTAGCTGTCTTTCTGCCCTTCTCTTGGCATCAGGGAAGGGTATATAAAAAGGGGGAGACTGGAAGTTCTCTGTGGTGGCTTAAAGTAGTTTTTAAGAGCATAAGTGCTGATGTATTTTGATGGGAAAAGGGGGAGAGTGGATTCCAACACGGGAAGTGTGAACTCTGGCGTTTGGGGTTTATTGAGTGTCTATATCTGACCATGGCATGTGGTCCACAGACATGATGCTCCTTCTTGAGCAAGTGCTAAAACTCAAGGGTTAAGGAAGTGAGATGATCCAAACCGAATGCAGACATTTGTTTCCAGCCTGAAACACTTTCCTTCACACGCACGTTTCTAATGCATGTGACCACCCCTCTTATGCTTTATTATATCCCTATTTTGTGCCTGCCTACTAGCTTTTCTGTGCTTTTGAGATGTTGACACCCACCTTAACTTTGCAAGTGCTGCTGGCCTCTTTCACCCTTCTGCTGCGTTTCCCAGCAAGTACCTTGTCTGTTTTCTTCCACGCAAGCTGGGGGCGTCCTTGTAAATGTATTAATCAGCATCTCCCTGACCATCTTCAAACCTCTGTTTAAAATTCTACCCTTCTGTAATGCCACTGGAAACTGAGCAGTGATAAGGCTGTTTACAATCCTGAGATCATTGTTTGTCTTGTTTGGGATGACCCTAATTTCTTTGTCATCCCTATTTCTGTTTGTTTCACCTGCCTGTTAATTTTTGGCTTACTTGTACATGGTCGAGGTGGGAATTGTCTGCTTGTTATCTGTGCCTGCACGCACAGTGCGAGAGATGGAAGGTCTGTGCCATGATTTGACAGCACAATACAAATACAGAGAAATGTTCAAAGTAAGAGCAGAAAACTCACAAGAAAATAATACAGTAGTAGTGATAACTGTATGATGAATGGTGTTTGTTGTTTTTACTGTTGTTGATGAAGCTTGTTCCTTTTAGAGGGTTTGGTGGTGTGGTTTTTTTTCCTCTTCTGCTTCCTGCTGCTTTGCATTGGTGCATTTAATTTTGCATACATGCATTTGAATATTGTGAATATCGTGTCACCTCATGCCTCCCGTGTTGAGGCGGTGGCAAAGCTCCTGCCAGCTCCAAAAGCGTGGGTACCAGCAATTGCACTTTTAAGCTGATTTGGGTTGCTATGCAGTACTATTTAGTCTGAACCCAGACACCCAGGGTTCAACGTTGAGAACTCACGCTCAACAACGTTGAGATACTCTAGCACTTAGCAGCGTCTAGGGGAGATGATAGAGTGGACCAGCAGCTCGATGCCGTACAGGCTGCAGTAAGGCATCTCCAAAGACAGCAGGCATCTGTGTTTGGCCACCTGAGCTGTGCCCTTAGTGAAGCTGAACTACATAAGACTCCTTGGCTATAGGAGCAAGACCATATCAAAATTGCTTTGAGGGTGTCACTAAGTGCCTGTTTGATTTCCATTTTCCCATGAAACAACACGTACCGTATGTTTCCTTTAGATAGTAATATTTGATGTTTCTGGTGTTTCCAAGTCAAATGTTTGCAAAGGTCATCCAGATATGCTTTCTGATCGGTCCTTGGTAGGTAATTCAGCTAAGCATATCTAGCACCTTGGGTAGGACACCTTGTGGATGTTGAAGCTTGCTAGCTGGTCTTTTAAGGTCAATGGGAAATGCAGGCTTTTTGGTTTTTTATGTGGCAAAAGCCCTTTATTTGTCAGATGTTTGTAAATGACATAAATTTATCTTACTATTTGAATATAGCAGAACTCTCACCAAAATTATTCAGTTAATTTTAAGCAATTTAAACATTTATGTAGGACTTAAAAGTATATTTTTATATAAAAAAAAAAACAAACCACAAAAAAACCCTCCGAGGTTACCTACCAATCATTTTTGAGTTTTCTTACAGATGTAGAACTTAAACACCAGAATCACTACTGCAGATTTCATCACTCCAAAGATTTCTAGGGATAGTGATTTATCTGTAAGTGCTGAACACAAACAGTTGGCCAAACAACCCAGCTGGAGCACAAGGCCTTTTCTGAGACTGGTTATCTTTCAAAACAATTCTTGCTTAGTTTCTGGGTTAAATGGTATATATTAAAAGCTGACCATGAGCCCAAGATAATAGATTTTATCCAGTGAAAAGTAATAGGCTTTATTCAGTTTTGTGACATTCTTGGTCTCTAAATCAAAGTAATTTATTTTCTTTCAGAGAGTTATGTCACTCCTCCAAAAAACCAAGGTTAACTTTATCGATACAGAATTTCCTTGTACCACTCCTGAGATGTGCTTGACTGACTTGACATACTTAGAGCTGTGCTGAATTACCAAAAGTGTTGATAAACAAGAAAGTAAAAACCTTGCTGTGAGTAGAGACATGCAAATAACAGGTGCTTGCCTCCAAACACCACAGTCAATGTATCCAACCTATATGGTAATGGGTGCTTCACAGTAAAGCACAAAAAAGAATCTCCTTTTCTGTGATGTGATGGATCTGTGGTTTATATATAACTTACATTTAAGGTATAAGCTGAACTTCTGGGCTTTGAGTGCTGTAGGTAAGAAGTCCACGGAGAGCAGGAACTCAGATCCCTGCAGAAACCTGGTGTGTATGCCCATTCAGTGGGCTCTGTGCTGTACCCGATGCTTGATGTAGACATTTACAGTATAATCACCAAGTAGGTATTTGTACTTAAGATCTTGATTTTTGCTCGTCGGTGAAATTGGTCTGTAAATAAGTTAGGTGAGTATGGTTTATAAGAATAAGTGGCATCCTGTATCAAAAAGAAAGTAGGCAGGTGTTTACTGTCCTTTTTTAGTGTAGATTCACTGTAGGAACCCAGTATTTAGATGACCTCAGGAGGGTGAAAGTAAAGATTTGTATGTGTGGAGTTACACTAGCTTCCTATTTATAGATTAAAAGAAGTTTGGGGGGAAATTTAGTTACTGGATATTTAGCTAAGCACAGGGAAGTACCCAGACCTTGCCAAAGGTGAGTGCGTTGGATTTGTGTGATGCTACAGAAGGACACATTGCTGTGAAATGAGCAGGGGAGCACTTGGTATGGTTTGGGCAATGGTAGAAAACAGATGGCTTCTTTTTCCCCCCATCCCAACCAGTGCTGCTGAATTTCACTGTCAAAACCATGCTGTATTTTCCCCGAGGAACATGTTTGCTCCTTTCTCCTCACTCTCTGGTTTTATCCTTCTAGAGCTCCCATTTCGTGTACCTCCTTCAGAAAGTAGGACCTTTTCTCAAATCCTAAAATCCTGACTTTTTTTTTTTTTTTTTTTGGTACATTGTTTCCCTCCACCATTCTTTCGGATATCCTGTTTTCCAGTTGGCTATGGCACCTGTCTGCTTTTATACCTGAGTAGTTATGAAAGTTACCACAGGACGAGGGAAGGGTCATTGAGGAGAAAGCCTCTTCCCTGGGGCAGAGCATGAGCACCGTGGAGGCTCCATCTGCTGAAACCAGAATCAAACCGAATCTGGTCGGGACTGAGCCTCGTGGGGCTGCCCAGCAGACCCAGCGTAGCCCCGCTTTCCTGGCTGCTGGTTAATTAGCTGTTTGTCTGGCCATTTGGGTTCTTTGACTGCTGTACAAAAAGTACCGGATCAGCAGAGGTGTGTTTGTTCAAAGTCATTCTGCGGTTCTGTTCCAAGGACTGTGGCACAAAGCAGGAAGCTGGCTCCCTTCCCGTGGGTATTTGCCTTTTCTCGGCTCCTCTTTTCTTTCTTTTTTCTTTTTTTTTTTTTTTTTCAGGCTGGAATATGGCAATTTTGGGTTCCCTAAAGCAGCTTAAGAGGAACCGGCATTACAGATTCCTTTCATAACTCTCCAGGTTACTGTGCACGCTGGGTGCACCTGCAGCAGTTTTTCTGGGGGCTGAGTGCTCTTCCAGCAGTCTTCATAGAATCATAGAATTGTCTAGGTTGGAAGAGACCCTTGGGATCATCGAGTCCAACCATCTACCCTACTCTACAAAGTTCTCCCCTACACCATATCCCTCAGCACCACATCTAATCGTCTCTTAAACACATCCAGGGATGGTGACTCAACCACCTCCCTGGACAGCCTATTCCAATGCCCGACCACTCTTTCCTAATGTTCAGTCTAAACCTACCCTGTTGGAGCTTGAAGCCATTCCCTCTCGTTCTGTCATTAATTACCTGTGAGAAGAGACCAGCACCAACCTCTCTACAGTGTCCTTTCAAGTAGTTGTAGAGAGTGATGAGGTCTCTCCTCAGCCTCCTCTTCCTCATACTAAACAGTCCCAGCTCCTTCAGCCTCTCTTCATATGATTTATTTTCCAGCCCCTTCACCAGTTTCATTGCCCTCCTCTGTACCCGCTCCAGCACCTCCATATCTCTTTTGTGTTGAGGTGCCCAAAACTGGACACAATACTCGAGGTGTGGCCTCACCAGTGCTGAGTACAGGGGGGCAATCACCTCCCTACTTCTGCTGGCCACACTATTTCTAATACAAGCCAGAATACCACAAATTCAGAATTCAACAAAACTGTGCTTAGGAGACTTTAGTTTGAAAGGAACGATACCTATCTATTTTCTTTTTTTTTCCTGAAAGATGAAAATTCTTTGAAAGTGCAATCTTTTTCATTTTTACTTCCCATGCTCTCCTTTCTGGCTGTTCAGGTTATCACCTTTTTAGAGCTTAGACTGCTAAAAAACCCCAAGGTTGCTTGGAGCCACTGACTAAAGAACAGCTTTGAAAACTACACCGAAATTGGCTTTGCTGCTTTGCTACGCTTAACGGAGCAGCAGGGTGCTGTTTGTTTATGCCAGTGTCACTTCTGATGAAGTGACAAGTGGCCAAGTCCTGTTCCAGAAAGACACAAACAAGCAGATAGACATAAGTGATCAGAAATATAAAGTTGCATCTATTTTTTTTTTTAATTATTATTTTTTGGTATGATCTAGTCATACTTCCTGGAGCCATCTTTTTGTCCATGCTTTGGAAGTCCTAAAACTGCATGTACACATCATACAAGCTGTAATCATCTATTTATTCTTGGTGTGACTGCAAACCTCTGCTGTTTGTGGGTATGTTTTAGGCAAAAACTGCTTGAAATGTCTTCAAAGCTACGTTCCTAGACCTTTTTATTTACTCTGAGTGCACTGCTTCAGTAAAGCACCTCACCATGTGTTTCACTTTAAGCATGAGCTTAAAGTCACATGCTATTTAAGCCCTTGGCTAAACAGGGAACACCTTCCTGATTCAATCCTAGGGCACAGCCTGTATTTATTGCTGGCTGAAACCAGCAGAAACTTCTGATGGCATCAGCCTGCTGCCCAAAATTCAACCATGCTCCTTGAGTTCTTGTCTTTATGAAAAATCTTACCTGCCATCCTCATAGACCAGGGGCAAGGATGGAAGTTTTCCTTGTCTGCTTTCTGCCTTTGGTCCCTGGTTGTCTGAAGTGAACCTTTGTTTCGTGAGTCCTGCTGGGAGAGCTGCAGCCTTCTTCAGAAACGTTGGTGACTGCTGCACGAGGTGATTGCCATGCAGTTGTGCCTGGGAATTTTCATGCTGGCTGGCTGTTTAATTTGCTTGATTCCTGTTTGTATATAGATGAAAACCAAGACAGTCTGCGAGACTCATGGCATTCACAAATACAAAACATTAAGAATGATGGTGAATGATTTTCTGGGTGAGGGGAAGAAAGGGATTTGGCCAATTAATTGAAAAATATAACTATACTAAAATTAAATTATTAGTAAATTCAGGGGAAATTTTGCAAATAGTCTTCATGAAATAAAAATTAAGAGGTTCTTTAAGGAAACAATACCTTACCAGTGTTAGATGATTCATTCACAAGGGGTTTAGGCACATCTGCCAAAATGAAGGAGACAGCAGTAGCTGCATCATTAGCCCTGTACCTGGGACACTGACGTGGGATGCGGGTGACTGAGGTTGTGATGTTGCCTGCAGCACAAGTGGAAAATTAGTGTGCATCCCTCTCCAAAACCAGTGCCGTAGACACGCAGAGTTATTCCCGCTCTCTCTTTGACACCATCAACATATAATAATTACCTGCAAAGCCATACAGCATCAGAAAGGTGAAATGCAAGGAGCCAGGCATATCTAGTACCTTTATCGTTACGGTTTATTTGCTGTTATATCCCATCATAGAGTATGTACATTTTAAATGGTATTCGGTAGCCCCTGGTTTTCTTGGGTTTTGGGATTGCTAGTGGAATAAGAGATGTGTTACACATGTGCTTTGAGAAACCAGAATGTGGTAGACATTAAAAATATTAAAAGGTATCATGTCCCCTTCCTAGCACATATGTAACAAATCATGTCCACTCCACTTGCAAATCTGGATTTTGGTTTTATTAGCATCCCTAACAGTAAAAATACAGTAATTTTTTTTGTTGCTTATTAGATATCTTTAATACAAAACCAACTTTTTCTTCCATGTCTTCTTCCATTTGAAATCAGTTCTCTCCAGCACTTTGCTGCCCTGTTTGCAGGAGGAGGATTAGGCAGCCTTGTGATCGCCCTGCTTCCACAAACAATTCTGCCTTTTTGGGCTCTTCACCTTGATGGGTACCAGCCAGGGTTAGCCATCACAGCCTTTTTTCAGCCTTTGTTTCAGCCTTTCTTACAGTCTCGTATGGATCCATGCAAAATTATATTCACGGCTCTTTTTTAGAAGTTAGCTTAAATATTGCAAAGCAGAAGTGATAGTGGAAATTATTAATATGACCACACTTTTTTAGGATGCTTATCTCAGGTGAAGTTGCTTTGAATTGGCGATTATATGCTTTTTGGCAAGAGACACGCCTCTCCTCTTCAGAGATTGTAAAGGGAGTAAGGTAGCCAGAGGAAATACTACACATATTTTATGGAAGGGGAAGTAAAGCATGGAGGCTTACTCCTGTGCCATCGCTGACTGTATTCTCTGTGTCTCCCCTAAAGAGGTCCTACTGCTTCTTTTAGAAAGGAAGAAATTGCACGTTCCTCTGACTCTGCCCAAGGAGTGTAAGTAAATTCCATGTGAAGGTTACATGATTATTTTCTTGCTCAGATAATAAAATGTCATGCTGTGATAAGGACTTGTATGCATTTCCAATTGCAATGCATGATTATTTACTGATAAAATCCTGAACAAGTCGAGTGACTCCGTTCCAGTTGCTTTCGGTAACACCCGCCTTGTTAGCACTGAAGGAAAAGTCTTTTAATTCCTTCCTAAAAATATTTAGTTTCTCAAAGCAAACAGGGGCAACTTGTACAGCCTGCCACTGACACGGCTGTTGGAGGCTTTCCCAGGGGAGGAAGGTGCCTGTTGCAGCCTGCAAACTCTTTTCAGTGGTGCCCTGCGACAGGAGAAGGGGCAACGGGCACAAGCTGCAACACAGGAAATTCCATCTCAACATGAGGAAAAAACGTCTGTACTTTGAGGGTGGCAGAGCGCTGGGACAGGCTGCCCAGAGAGGTGGTGGAGTCTCCTTCTCTGGAGATACTGAAAAACTGCCTGGGTGGGTTCCCATCCAACCTGCTGTGGGTGAACCTGCTTTGGCAGGGGGGGTTGGACTACGTGATCTCCAAAGGTCCCTTCCAACCCCTACAATTCCGTAATTCTGTGATTACCCATCTCTTTTTTTTCCTCTTCATATACTAAAATTTTAGCACATACATGAATATTCAAAATAGACTAGAAATATAATTATTACATGACAAAGTAAACTACAGCAGGACTGGAGTCACAAATGCATGCCCTTTTCCAAGTTTTTCCAATGGGGTGGTTACAAAGAAGTTAAACATCTACTCAAATTTCAGAAAAATTCTCATTTTTGTCTTGGAGAATCATTGACATTCACCCAGTAGTCATAATTGTTAAAAGCTATCACACAACCCGAGTGATTTGTAAAAAATCAAGTTTTGTGCTGTAATGGTTGCACATGAAACTTGAAACAGGATCCAAATACACCCTAGAGACTTAAAAAATTCTGGGACCTGTGGTGCCTGCAGAAATGGGCAGCTACCAACCCCTTAGCAAAACCATCACCCTTCTTTTTGCCAGGAGCACCACAGGGACCCGCAGCCCCCCAGGGGACGGGACCAGTTCTTGTTTTGAGGAGTATCATTGTTAGAGCTGATTGGTTTGCAGTGTGATTTGTGCAGTATATATTTTAAAAAAAAAAAAAAAAAGTATTTTAATTAGCAATGCTGTGTTTCTCATAGTTTCCCAAAGGCTGCGAATGGAATTGAGGCGGTGGAGAGAGCAGGGTGAAGAACAGCCTTGAATTTGAATTCACTCCAGGAAGGGAAGGAGTAGAGTTCAGCCCCCCTCTCTGTCCAGCTCGTGGGTATTTGCTGGTGCTGGTGGCCAGTTTTTAACTGCTCTTTCAGGTCATGCCTTTGCCAGTTCCTGCTGGAGCTGACAGGCTTTTTATGTGATATTTTACCTGGTCATTTGAATTATTTTCTCTGTGGACAAAAAATATCATACACTGTTTGACTGTAAAGAACCCACACACCTTTCATCTTTCACTTTCACCCTTTGATTTAAACATCAGAATTAGGAATATCATCGGCAAATTGTTTTCGCAAGCCTTCAGCGACCTGCTCCCTGAAGCTGCATAAAATAGCTTGTTTATTTGGGTATTTCTTATTTATTTACCTATTTGTTTACACCGCAAATCACGGGTATTTTATATATGCATATAGATTTTGCATTTAGATTGAAACAACATGGCTGCGTGTCGCAGGTTAAGTATCATATGGTGAAGTGTAAAACAGGATGTGTCATTGAAATACCAGTTAATCTGTTTTTCCCAGACCTATAATGTGTTTGAGAATATAATGCTCTTTTGTTGAAGTAATTCCCTGTAAGAATTTTAAAAGGATATAAGATTTTTTTTGTCTCCATGTAGAATGTTCAGCTGGCATCCTGCCATGTTATTAAATGCGGATTAGAAATAGCATTGAGGTATTTAAACATAATTCTTGTAACAGGATAAATAGCTAATAGCATTTGGTTTGCTGCTTGTGCGCTTGTGACCTGGTAATGTTCCCATTAACACAAACACAGGCGGCACGAACTCTGCAGGCAGAATTCACAGCAGAAGGAAATTCGGGTTTTGAACTAGTTGGTATAAGATTAAAGCCAGTGGTGTGTAACCGGGCGGTGTTTCCCAGCTCTGATTTTCACCTCTGTTCTGTTAAAAGGCTCTGGCTTTTCTTAGACTACTGGCGGGTTTTTGAAAATAATCTTGAATTTAAAAATTAAAGAATGGATAAGGATTAGGGGGGGTGATCTTTTTGAGGGCTGTGTATTTTTATTAATTAGTTGGCATACTTCTGTTGTGGTTAAAGTGGACAATGGCATTCCCTCTCCTCACTTCAGGGGGAGGGTAGGGGTCACCTCTGCAGCCATTGCCCTTCCCCTCTGCTTAAAATCTTCTCTTCTGAATAAACCACTTTATTTATTTATTTACAAGCATTATGGAGATTTTGTCACATTTCCCATCAAAATAAAATGACTTCCATTTTGGAGGAGTGGCAATGATTACTTACATTGCTTTGAAAAGTCTTGGTCATTGTGTGTGAGTAATAGACATATAATTTGTCATCATCATGTACTAAAAAAGTAAACAAATGACCGAAAGCAATGCCATTTTGAGTGAGATGTAAAACAAATATAATTCATGCTATATGGTGATTACTTTTGTGGGAGAATGATATTCCTGAATTGAGCAAGATTGATTTAAACCTTACTAAATTTTAGCTGAATTTTTTTCAGTCTTTGCTAGCCACAAGTTAATTTTCCTATTTATTTTTACATTTAATTTGCCTTGCCTCTGTTCTCCTTGCTGTGCACAGTACCTGGAAGCTTGCTTCTCACCGTCACCTAAGTAAGCCTTGTAAATAAGAGATAAAAAAGTAATAATGCGTAGAAAATTGTTCTGGGATAAAGTATTATTTCTTAAAATAATTTTCCAAGCTGTTGTAGGAAAAAGGTGAACTGTCACAAAGGGTTACTGTGTTCATGTATTGTTGCTGGGGGCTAGGCACCTAAAAACAGTAGAAGGGATGTTTACTTTGCCTTAAAGCACTTAGTATCTGGCCAAGAAGAGGCTGTGCATGATTGCTCCGCTGCAACCTGGAGATGGAAATCTGGGAAAATGCTGAATTTTGCCCAGTTCTCTGCCAGGGCTTGCTGGCCCCCTCCCTTGATGCCCAGCTGCGGGTGTTGATGCAGGAGCATCCGATCTCCCTTTCCCCCTCCCCGCCGCGCAGCCTGAGAGCATCTGCTCCTGCAAGGAGCCTGCTTCAGACAGCTCCGCCTAGGATGGCCAGGCCTTATTACTCAAACTATTTATTAATTATTTAAGCAAATTATCGTTGAGCTCGCAAAGCAGCGGGTTCCTGGTTGCTGATGGCTTTTGCGTTATCACCCCGTGGTTACTGTGCTGTGGATGGCAGGTAGCTAGGTCCAGGCATCCTCTACGGTAAATTAGTTGCCTTCCCATCATGAGAGACACCGATGGTTTCGCTCCGAAACCGGGCTCAACACTATCCCAGGTTGTGCTAAATACTGTAACGACCAGCGTGGCTTTATTTGCAGACCTGGTTAAGGTAGCTGTAAGATAGCTGAGAAAATAAACCTGTAATTTGCACTTTTCCTTTATAATTTCACTTTATTTTAGGAATTTTTTAAAGAGAACATCTTGACGGCCTTTAACTACCCTGTAGAGAGCCACAGCTGTAGTTGAAAACGCCCGTGTCAATGTGAAGAGCCTGGCTCAAGGCTAGAAACAGCAGTGTGTAAAATCGTAGAATTGGTTTACTTTTCTCTTTTGTGAGAGTGCATACACACACAAGTTTAATCTTTAATCTCTTTAATGTAAATAAAAGTGAATATTAGTAAAACCACAGCCTCTATAAATGTATTACCAGACATTGCGCATTTTAATTTTCACCTGTACTCTCTTGTGCTTTGTTTGCTTTTACAGAAATATCGTTTAATGGTTCATTTATTTATAATCTTTGTCAGAACTGGACGGGCAGGATGCAGGCAGACTCACTGCTTAGTAGAAGTACCAGGCAGACTGTGATACCGAAATCAAAAGTAAATGGGTATTTCATCTAAGTAACAGGAGTGAGTTTGGGCCTTTTGTTTCTCATTATTTATAAAGTAACTGGACAAAGGTAAAAAAGTTCATTGCCACAAAGTTACTTCTTAATGAAGGAAAATTTCTTCCTATGCATCAAAAGCATTTAATTACTTACTAAGTAATTAAGTTAATGTCAGCAATAATTACTTACCCAACAGACCGTGAGTAAGTAAATAATGCAGGGAAAGTTAGAATAAAGGAGGGTTTCTCTGCTCCGAAATGACTGCTGGCATGTAGGGGAGAGAGAGAGCTGAAACTTGAGGAAATTACAGCTTCAGACTTCTTTTCCTTTTCTGTCATCTAGAAAGGATTAGAATTTCCAGATGTCTGTAACCCCTTTAAGATGTGACCATTGCTCACTACATAAATATAGGGTTGAGGGAAATATCTCATGAAGAAACTCCAACGTACTGTTAATTCCTCAACAGGAACTGAGGACCAAGAGCACTCAAAGAACCATTTCTAGCAAAGAGCCGTACTGAATATTTGAATTACGAAATATTATAAGACAAAATAATCGTAGTAAATTAATGCAAATACTGCATGAGAGAAAGTATAGCATAATTTCAGAAACCTAACAGAATGAGGAAAGCCTTAATAATGAAATTATTAGAAGATGCTGATAGGTGGCCAGTCCGGGAGACATAAATCTTGCCCAAGGTTCAGATGTTAAAATGTGAGGTAGCAAGGGTTTCATTATTTCTGCAGGTGGGAGCTCAGCCTGAAGTCACATTCAGTGCCAGAAGAGCCCTGCTCCAGGACAGAGCCCGTCTTTTATTATCAGTAATAATAGCTAGATAACTAATAATGAGATAACCACTAATGTACAGCTGCATCATTAAAAGCACAGTATATGGGGGGTGTATTTAAGTTGTCATCCTCTTTGTGGGTAGACTCAACCTTTAGCCTGTTACTTATCATCCGTGGTCACACCAAAACCAGTTTAATGGTGTTCTGTGGTCAGTTGAAGCTGTGCAGGTGAAAAGCTAATGCCTTTTACTTATACTTGTTTCTTTTCATTCTCTTTCCCTTGGCATTTCTTTTTTGCCTAACTTTGGCTAAAAGGTTTAATCTATACAGCGTTTTATGAATGACTTCCAAAAATGCTTTGGCATTCCCACATCCCCGCTAATGGTCTACCTCTAAGTTTTCTGTTTCTGTTTTTAAGTTAGGAACAGTCTTTTTGTTCTGTATTTGTACAGTGCTTAATTTATGGTACCTAGATGCTACTATAAAGGTCTACATTTCCCTGTCTCCGTGAGGACAAAAAGGAAAGCTGGGCTAAGAAATCCTCCTGTCTGAGAATCCCAGTCACACCTTTTCCATAGGTCTGTATTTGCATTGGTTTGGCAGCTTCTCTGTGCCCTGGAGCTCCACATCCTGACAGCACTTTAAGGCAGGGCTCATAAGAACTCCTCTCTGTAGTCCGTGTTGTGGAGGAGCATTAACATCTGATGGGTAGAAACAACTGCTGATGGGTTTCAGCAACTGATGTAGCTCTTTGTTGAGAGGGTTGGCTACGTGCGTGCTGTTCCCCCGCTGTGGCCAGCCCCCAAGAGCCCAGAGCAACCGTCTGATGTCTGGTCCAGGCACTCAGTGATTTACATCTATCTGAAAGTTACCGCTCCTCTTCACCAACCTTTTGGTGGCTCATAATCTTCCATGTATGCTCCTCTTTGAACCAACATCCCGCCTTTTGATCATATTGTTTTTACAGGTAGGAGACTTTCTCCCTATCCGTTGCTGCTGCTGTTCTGCTACATGGCCTTCTGGTACTCTATATGCCTACACCTTGTTTTGATGATTATCCACAATCAGGCCAGCTGGTGGCTGAGAGACCTCCTGAGCCCTTCTGTACTCCGTTGGGCCTGAGCTGCTTGGATGTCCTCGCTGTCTGAGAGGATGCTGCTGCTGCAGCCATCTTTGGCTGTGTTTGGATTCTTGTTTCTGCCGAAAGACTTGTGTCCCATCGGAGCTGAGACTGTTGCCTTTTGCCATTGCTGTGTGAGGCTACTGGGCTGAGGAGTGGGTTTTTTTCAGTTGCCATCCCTGGGGTCCTTGCATTGCTCCTTGTATTCTGTAAGTTGGGCAGCTGGCCCATGCTAGCATGTGTCCACCCCTAGTTGTAAGCATGCATCAGACATACAGCATCAGCAGTTAGGTTTGCAGTGATTCGCACAAGCCACTTTAAATAAAATGCAATTTTGTGCTAACTAACTGCTCTCCTGTTCTTCCTCAGAAGAGGGCAACCCCTGGCACCGTTTACTTTTTTGCTGTCTGGTTAGTCTTAACACATGGACTCTCTTCGTTGTCAACAGCATCTGCCCTGTCTGGTGTCTGGCTGGAACTTGCTGTCAGAGATACCATATCCATCATTTATTTCCTTTTCCAAGGAATCATTCAATTACTTTAGAGTGTAAACTCTGTTTTGGATAGCTGCTGCTGTTTAATGAGCATTTCCCCTCCATCAGTGCCCCAAGTTTGCTACATGCATCATTTTCCCTTGGAAATGGAATGGAATACAAAAGCATGGCACTTGCCATCATCTTGTCCTTGGAGTGATGTCCATGCTGTGGACAAAGAAACAGTGGGTAGCAAGGGACTTCCCAGCAGGGAATAGGTTCAAGTCCCAGCTGAAAGGGATCAAATCTTGAGAAAAAATGTTGGTTTTTTTCCTCTTGTGCTGTCACGTAGGCACATACATATTGATACACTTGTTAATCCTTCTGGAAACCTGGTTCAAAACCTTGTTGCTGTGGTGGTTAGGAGCCCTTCTAGTTGTCAGCTAGAAACACTCATGGCCAGTTTGCACTCATTTGTTTCTGTTTCAGCATCACCCCCAGCTATCAAGATAAAAATGATACTTGCATTGAGTAATCATATCTTCCCTCCATCTTTGTTTTGCAAGTCTAAACAAGAACAGATTTTCCTGTCCTCTTGTATAAGAGGTTCCTCATTTTCATCATCATCTTAGAAGCACTTGATTGAGTTTGTTTTAATCTTTCATGAAGGCGGAGGACCAGATTTTTGCAGAGACATCTTCAGGACCACGTACAGTGTCTTGTGTTGTGGTTTGAATGCTGCCCTGCCTCCATGGAGGTGCCAGGTTTGATGTAACCTAAGGCAACC
Organism: Tringa tobata; assembly: GCA_033628505.1. Classification (NCBI taxonomy): domain Eukaryota; kingdom Metazoa; phylum Chordata; class Aves; order Charadriiformes; family Scolopacidae; genus Tringa; species Tringa tobata. Next base: position 10,725 of record JAHREE010122395.1, on the reverse strand, counting down.
TCACCTTTTCCCTACAGCTCCATCAGAGAGTTGAGTCAGACATACTGGGAATAACACACTCTGGTCTTTCTTTTTCAGCAGTTATCTCTAGATGATAAGTAGTCTACAAGGGTGGGACTCAGCTCACTTAAATTAGATGCCTAAACTCTACAGGGCTATTTCATGTTGTATTTGGAGCAAGAGGGCATGTCATCCCAAGTGGGTGGGTGGGTGAGACAGGCAAGATAATGAATCCTTAAGGAGTGTCTCTCTCTATCTCTACTAACCAGAGACCTGTTTTTTTCTGGCTGACTCTATGTGAGGTGGCTTCCAGCTTCAGCGAGTAACATAACAGTTTGTACCCATTTTATCATTTTTTCATTATTCCAGCACTTAGGGTTATCAGTTTGTGGGGTATTCAGTCTGTTCCAAAAAACACTGGTGGTGCTGCTGCTGTTCCTGCCTCCTGGGTTGCAGGCTCCATCTGCAGGTCTGTTTTTTGTCATCAGATATTTCTCCAGCATCTCTTTGATTGAAACTGGCCCTTATGTTTTGCTGAAATGCCAGACAGGACCTCCACGGCTCCCTCTTGGACCAGCGCACGCTTTCATTTTTGTGAAGGGGAGGAAGAGAACAGGAAAGCCAACGTGCCCAGTGATTTGAACCACTTCCAGCCGCCCAAGTGCTCTAGAAGACACGTGCTTTTTGGTTAATTGCGTTCTGTTCTGTGCAGCGGGACTCTCTGCACTGCTGCCTCTCCCTGTGGCACTTGGCATCCATTGACCTGGATGGAGAGGACTCCATGGTTCTGTAGCAAACCCGGGCTTTTCCCTCCAGGGTAATAGCAGGTCACGGTCAAGCCAAGTGTACACAAATTGAGTTGTTGCTTCCTCCTGAAGATTTCCTTCCTGCACCTGTCTTCAGGTTTTGTGCAGCTTGCTGATCTGGGCACTTATATTTTTTAACATGTCCTCTTCCCAAAGTGCCTCAATTTGCGGGCTGGATCATTGAGATGTAAAGTCAATTGGTGTTTTTCTTTGTCATTTCTCCTCCCCTGCCAAGTGCACAGGATTATAATGAAAGTCTGTTTTATTCTGACAGCAAAATTCCCCTTGTTTTAATTTCAGCATTTCAGGTTGCCATTCAAGAGGCTATTTAGCAGATAAAAACCCTAAAGGACCCATCCTTCCGTTTGCAGTTGGTGAGCCAACTTGCTTGTTTAAAAGTTACAGGCATTCCTAAATGCATTTGCTGATTGTGACTTGAAAGAGAGGTAGGAGAAACAGGAGTGAGAGGAAGAGATCCAGAGGTCCCAGGGTCCAATTTTTAGCTGACTGTCCAGATGACAAATTTTGCATACCCTCTAAGATCTATTGCAACGTGTTGGCATGGTTTAGTTTGGATGGGTGGTCATGGGGATCCTTTTAGTCTTGCACTGAATGATCACATTATTGTCATCCACATGCTTGAGCGGGGTGTATAGAGTGAGAACTTGTCTACACTGTAGCTGTACTCCAGCTGGGATGGTCTTTGCAACCCTAACTTTGTCCTTCTTATGTAGGGGGTGGTGGGTAGAGAAGGGGATCGTTTCTGCTGAGATGGAAAAGGGTGATGCTTCCTACAGGGGTGGAGTTTAACATGGACACTCTCCTGATTGAATATTCGGCTCCTTAACTATTAGAAGCTGTTTGCACTGGAAGGAGAGTGATCAACTTGGGGGGAGACTCAACTCCCCAGTTGAGTCAGCAGGAGAGGACTTACAGCTTCAGCAGGAAAAAGGGGCCTTGCAAGTGACATCATGGGAGAGGATGGTGAAAGTCAAACCACCCGTTTGTTCTTTAGCGAAAACTTTTTACTATACTTGCTCTCACCTTCCCCTGCAAGCTTTTTTTCTCTTAGCACCGTGAGAAGAAGGAAAGAAGCTATTTTTAGCAAAATGCTTCTTGTTACGTTTACTGTTGCCTCCTTAACCTGAAAGCTTAATTAGGGCTTAGGACAAAAACTGTGTTATTGAACTTGCATGTTTAAAGTTGTAATCCTTTAAGTATGTTTAGTGTTCTCTGAACCCTGTAACGCTGTTCAACATAAAAGGTAGATGTTATTAATATTTCTAAATATTAAATAAAATAAGTTTCTTTTAAAAACTGAACTCTTTATGGCACACTTCAATATCAAGGTGCTTATTTTGCTCTTAAAAAAGAGAGAAAGGGAAGGGGAAATTAATTTTTTACCTGAAAGAGTGTCCAACTGCTGTTTAATGCAGCTTTCTCATTGAACTTCCTTATTGTGGATGTCACACATAGAAAGAGTCTACTCAGGCAAGTACAAAAAAGTACAATTTATGTGCAGGAATCTCAACTACCAGCACATTTAAATATGACTATTTCTGCTATTTGGCTGAGAAATTAAACAGCAGCTGGAAACATCTGTTTTAAATGTTGAATATTAGTGGATAGGCAGAGCTACCTGACTGTTTAAAAGTATTGGAATAGTAAGTGGCAAAATTTTTACTTTGTCCATTAAAATGTATTTTCAATTACAGATGCTTTGCCTTAAAACTTAGCCTGGAACTGTAATTTCAGCATCCCAAGTATTCTCAAGGGTGTCATTAGCAAAAAAGCAAGGCATCTTGCTGCAGAGGTGGCTCCAGGGGAGAACCTCTCATGAGGAGAACTGCTAACATTCAAGGCTGCCACCGCTCATCTCTCCAAGAGCAGAAGTCAGGACTTCCATTTCCAGCCCAGTAGGTGGCATCAAAAGAGTTCTCTAAAATTCAGTGTTTGGGTGTTCCTGCCCTAGCCTTAGGGCCACAAAATGAACACAGTGCTAAAATAGAGAAAATTCCAGGTAGTCTGTCTCTTCCGTGGAAAAAGCTTTGGTTTAAACATGATCTGACCCAAATGACACGCCTGTGGTGCTTCTGTGCCTAGCGCAGAATATCATATGTTATTAAGTGCATTATAGTTACCTATAGTAAACCAAAATGACTTATAACTATATTTTTATTGCATTCATAACAGAAGCAGTATTGCCAATTTGGGATTTTTTTTCAATGTTGCGATACTATAGGAATCTGCACGAATACCGTAGCAGGCATCAAGAATGTAAAACGCACTTTGTATCCTCAAGGAGAAGATGCTTTTTTTAAAGAAAAAAATTTAAAACAATATATCTGTCATGGCACACTAACAGAACAATGTTATCTCTAGAAAATAGGCATTTTCTAGTGTAGCTGCAGTTAAACCCATGTACTTCTCAAAACCTATTGCCAAGGCTGAAGGAGGTCTTTGCACTAGTGGGAGTATGGGAATGCAGTCATACGGCTTCTCTGTGTCTTCCTGCTTGTGATTTTATAAAAATGCTCTACTAAAAAAAAAAGAAAAAAAAAAAGAGGGCGGTGGGATTTCCTTTCAAGGGTGAGGAGGAGAGGGAAGGAACTGGGAGCTCCCCTCCCCTTTCTTCTTAGCCATCTTGCAGCCAAGTTCAATGGCTGGTCCCAGTGGTGCCGTAGGGCAGGAAGCAGAGCTGTCTACTACAGGGACCTTCCTTGCATTGCCACTACGTGTGCCAAGCCAGTGGTAGCTGCTCGTAGGAGCTACTGCCATCAGGCTGGCATTGCAGGGCTTAGTTCAGGGCAAGAGTCGGTGGTAGGAATGCAGTGGGCTCAGTTAATCCGTGCCAGAGCAGAACAAATGAGCCTCTAGAAGGAACGAAAACAAAATAGCTGTTGGTCTTGAAAGTCTCACCCAGCCTTAAAGTTGCTTCCCACAGGCAGCCCGAGCTTGCCATCTCCTTGTAGTTTTTCAGGCGCAGTAGTTTTGAGCTGGTTGCGGTGGCTCCCGTTCTTTGACAGGAGATCAAATGCGTTGTGAAAAAGGAGAGGGGAGTTGTTGCTGTGGTATGAGAAGGAAGAGCACACAAAAACTGCCTGATAGCTGAGGATCGAATAAGGAAACTTGGAGGAAAGTCCCGGTTCAGCCTGAGACTGAGCTAGCTCAGCAGAACAGGCAGGGGCAGATCCACGATGCTGGTCCCAGCCGGACGGTTCCTCGTTTCCCAGTAGGCAGCGGTTCTGCTCCACTTGCTGGATAAACCTGCCTCTTAGCCAGCATAAATATGGGAAAGGAGGTAACTCAGCTCTCTCGTGTCAAAGAAAGAAAATGGAATTGGAGTTCAGCTTTTGGGAAAAAAAAAAATTATGCTCCTTGTTCTCCTTTTTATTGTAGCTTCAAAGGGATTATATAATTATATGAAAACAAATAAAAGAGTCTTCTCTGCTCCTTCTGAACTGTTTCTTCCGTGCTTAACCTTCAAAAGGAAACAAAAAGTCCAGGAAAAACAAATTCCACTCATCATGATTTTGAAGGCACAGAACATTTGAGGTCAGTAGAAGAACCTTCAAAAACCTGGTTCCTAAGATGTTTGGACAGAAACGGTTACAAAACAAATTCTTACAACAGCTCCAGGGCCAAAGCAACTCCACCTCAGGGAGGGCCCAAACTACTGGTTTAAGAATGACATACAATGTATGACTCCTGGGCTAAAGTCACTATAATTATCCTCTTGCTATGGATGAGGATGTGGAGGGAAGTGACCTCTTCGAGGCCACTCAGAAAAGCAGAGCTGCTGAATCCAGGTGGTTGCAGCAGCAGCTCCAGAAACTGAATATAGTTCTTTTGGGACCCTCTTTAATATCCTGTGCATAAGGTATTGCCGCCTAGGGAAATGAGCCTAGGGCACAATGATGCTCTTGCCTGTGAGCTTAAGTAGTAGTAGAAAGAAGGATGTGGAGAGCTTTTGCCATTCCCACCATCTTTGAGTAAGACCCGGAACAACAACAACAATGAAAAGAAAAAGATCGAAGAGAGTGTGGAACAGTGACAAATGAAAACAGGGAGTGTAGGCTAATGATCCCATTAAGTAATGGCACACAATTATGGAGAGCTGTCATAAGTTGATACTGTCACAATATACAGTCGCTGTCTGAAGGCTCTGAAAGAAAGCTTCTGTGCACAGCCTGACATTTTTCTCTGCAGCAACGGCTCTCTTAATTGTTTGATTAATGAACTCATTAAATCCCAGTATTACTAGGAAAAGCATATTGACCTCCTGACCGATCACAATTAAAACGTAAATGCCACTTATTTAAGACAGTGGTTAGCCATCTATTTAAGCAGCAGAAGAGCATAAAAACCAGCTCTGTCTTTTGGGGATTTGGCCCACTTCACCCCCAAGAGCTGGATGTTAAGAGAATGCCACAACAATTGCAGGTGGAGGCCAACTTGCAGCATTACCTACAATTATAGCAGCATTTGCCTGGTTATTAAGATTATAACCAGTCTGGAAACACAATCCTCCATTGAATCAAGAGCAAGAGGCTCCCGCTGACTTCACTGGAGTTCAGATTTCACCCTGCATCGTCACTAAGCCCAACAGTGAGGAAGCATAATTAAATTCTGCACGTACACCAAGCACAGCTCAAAGTTACACACCCCTGAGCTCTGCTGTGGAGAAAAATGCAGGGAATCTCGCTCCCAAGCTGCAATACCCCTAGCTGTGCTGTCTTCCTGGGGGCATTAATATGGGGCAGGCATATTTTCCTGTTCTCTTACTGCTGCATCGTTGACACACAGTCTCACTTCTGTAAAAAGGCCACCCTTGCTTTCTTGGAAAGTACATTATGGTATGATGATGGTATACTTCAGCTATTGTCATGTTGTTCGGTACACAAGTATAAAGCTATTTTAGCGTCCCAGCTCGTGATTTTTGAGTGGCTGGTTTCATCATGGCAGACCCTCTGTTTGGAAACTTGGACAAACACCTTTGGCATGTGTCACTGATGCTTTTATGTCTAGTAGGAATTCTAGCTTCCCAGATTAGATGAGCTGAGTTAGGAGAACAGAGTTGTCTCTTGTGAGCCAAAATGCAAGTTGACGTATCTGAAGGCATTTTAGCTAGCTGTATTCACCCTGTTTTCCAGAGCAGGACAAAATATCCATGTTCTGGGCTTTCAAGGAAGGTTATAGGAAACTAGCGTCTTTCAGCTGCCACGTCAAACCGTGTCAGGTTCTGAATTAGATTTGGTGTTTAAGGTCTTGCAGTCACTTCAGACTGCTGGTCGCTGTTTCAGTAGGGAAAGGTTTTGTCACTGCTTGTGCTATTGTGTGGGCAACTGTAATTTGCCCCCAGCTCTTGAGATCTGAAGGAAACTTGGAGGTATCCACACCAGCCCTGGTGTGACTAGTCTAGAGATTTGTCCTCCCTTTGCCTCTCTGCCAGAGCTCAAGCCCCTGGGGACTAAATGGCTTTCAGCTTCCCAGTTATCCCTACCTGCCTCCTTTACTGTAGGACCTCAGCAGCCAAGGCTTTTGACTAACTCCCAAAGATCTGCTGTTGTTCTCAGTCCAGGCACAGCAACCCTAGAGGTCATGGCCCCATCTTAGACATCAGGGTGTACTACACAGCCTGGATGGCATGGGCTTTTAGGACGGATTTATATTAAAAAGGGCACCAATGATTTCACAAGGAAACTGCTCAGAAGAGTTCCTCAGGCTGTGAGAAGAATCATGGCCACATCAGAAATGGGGAAACATACTAATCTCTGTGAATTTTCTGCTGTAAAAGCCAAGTGCTTACCATAACCACTGGAGGCAGCAAAGCTGGGCAAACACCACAGCACTTCGCTAGAAACCACGGTACCTGCATTGCACAGAACACAGTGAAGACAGCAGTGCACTATTAATGTCCCTTGTAGGCAGCGTGGGAGGGGACACAGCAATGTATGTGAAGGTCAGATGCCTTTTGAACTTCACCGAGATGTTTAACACCATCAGAACTAGCCCATAGAGGTAGCCCATGAAAAAGTACCAAATAAACAATTGGTCATCTCAGTCATTACAGTTGGCAGAGCATTGCTGTAATCAACAATGCTTAATTCCCTGTTTTATTAGATTCCTTGGTGTTCAAATTATTTTTTTATTTTTATTTGTGAAAGGTTGCTAGCAGGCTGAGAGACATAAAAGTAAAAAAGGCTGAGGGGTTGGCTGCTTGCTATTTTATGCATTGCAAAATAGAAAATCAGCAGTGCTGTGGTAAGTTTTCCTCCCAGGTAGATATGGACATTAAAAAGTTTGCACTTTAAATCAAGACAGGAGGTTGCTTCTGTAACATCTCCAAGGCTGCCAATCCCTCACTTTCCTGGCTGCCTGTTTGTCATTGCAGTTAAGGACAAACTGGGACTTCATGCCTGCGTTTGTCATGGTAACATGTCTGTCCTGACCTGGGTCTCTGGCTCTACCTATGGACATTTCCCCAGAAGAGCTGCGTCCGGCTCCCTGAAATTTACTGTCACCAAGGTGACGTGGGACAAAACAAAGCAACAACATTGTTTCCTTGGATTCAGTAGTAAAAGTTAGAGGGAGCCAAAATGTTAGTATTTAATGGCCATCAGAAGATAGTAACTGATCAGGAAAAGTTCACCCTGCTGTCACTCTTGATCACATGGCTGTTCTTGAGTGCTGTCTGCAAAGTTCTCTGAACAGTGCATGAACCCTGTGAGATAATTTAATTTTTCCTATCAAAGACTGAATGAAAATATCGAATCAGTTGTAGGAAATGTTTTTTTCTGGACACTTGTTCTTTCTTTCCCCAGACCATAGCGATCTCTTGCTGTAAGATTATTTCTTCACTGACTTAGGTTGATGGTTTAAATTCCTCTGTAATCAACTGTTTAAGACACCAAAGCACAGGTTGGCACCAGGTTGGGCTGCTGCCCCCTCAGTGTTCTGCTCAAGGGGTTTCCCTCGAAGCCCATCTTGGGTGAACAGCAGGTTGTTGGCAGCACAGCTTGTGTGAGGGCAGGGGGCTGGGACATGGTTGTGGCAGAAAGTGAGGGGCAGCAGGAAAGGAGCTGGTGGGATCCAGTCCATCACCAGATGTATCTGCCTGCCTTCTCCAGACGTGGCATCTCCAAAATTACATCCCCTGACTGCTGCTTCTCCCCTCAGTGCAGCCCAGCACTGAGAGAGTCTGGGGTACCCATTGCTAGCACCGAGGGGTCACAGTATCACCCTTCATCCCCTTTTTTCCTTGCAGGGTTGGTAAAACCTGAAGTAGGAGGCAGGATGAGGCAAAATGGTAGTGTCATGTATTTAGCCCTATTTTAAGGCACATGCTAGCAGCATTTGTAGCCTTGTTCTTATGAAATATGCAGTAGTTTTCTATCTTGCTGTAAACTGCACAGCGCTGGGAAGCAGTGCTCTGAGTAGGAGGAAAAATACAATAGTAGCTTTTGACCAGCTTTCATTTTTGCTGCCCACGGAAGAAGACTTTTCTAACACAGCCGTCCAGCTGTTCTAGCATTTCTAAAAGTTTTCATACCCTGGCAGCGTTTGAGGCAATAGGCAATTCTGGTTTTCGTTGCCAAGAAAGCCAGCGGTTGTTGCAGTACCAGAGGCAGAAGGCAGCAGAGAGTTACCAGGGGAGAATCCTTTGGCGTCGATAGGGAGAATAAGACGGTTTATCAAGCCACAGGAGTGTCCCTCCTCCTACATCCCTCGAGCTCCATGGCAGGAACCTGCCTGCTCCAGACCAGGTGCTTGTTTCCAGACATAGAGCTCTTTGTGAAGGTGAGCACTGTAAAGCCATGCAGCAGCAATGTTTGTTTATGGAGAACTTTTTACTGTATTTGAGATTCATTCGATAGCGTTGAGGAAGGTGAAAGAGCAAGTAGAACTGGTTTCATTAGTGCGTGTTGTTTGGTTATAAGATCTGCAAACCTTAATGAACTAACCTATTAACTAAGTAAATGATACACCTGGTTTTTTACTTCTGCGCCTTTACATTTAATCTTCAGTTTTAAAACTGTGCTTCAGGAGAATCTTATCAAGGGCTTAAAAACTAGACCTCTGCACTCTCCCAACAATGTTGCATGAAGCCTTATTTAACCTACAGTAACTACTGGAGGTAGTTTGCCTCATTTTCACAAAGCCTCTTAACAAAATGCAATGCAAAGTGCATGAGGGCGACACTTCCGTGGTGACACGCACGGTGATTTGCACCACTTGTGCTTTACATTGATACCTTACATTACGGGAAGGGCACACGGGAAGAGAGGATGTGGCCACACTTCAGTCTTAAAAGTAGGAGCCTTGAGTCTGTAAGGAGGAGGGATTAGCCAGGGGGACACGGCACTTGTTCTTCATTAGGCCTCAGTTCAGCAAAGCGTGGGGATGGGTGGGTTCAGCTGGAGCGAGATGACTGCCGAACTTCCATCCTTCCTTCCTTCCTTCTCTGGAGTCCCCACTGTTGTTCAGTTTGAAATTCTTGATCATTTGATTTATTCTGTTTCTTCCCTTAAGTGCTTTAGACATTATGTCTCAATTTATGCTGGTAAATCTTCCTCTATTTGTTTCCTGTGATCATAAACTGATTTAAATTGTTTTAATCTTGCAGTGACTTAGGTAGATTTATGTTCAGAGAGACAAATGAAGTGGAGGCTATTTCCCCTGGAAGGATTGCTGGGATTTCAATTTTGTTTTCCAACTGATGGCAATATTCATTATGTATTTTAATGAAAAACTACCTCTCCAAGATGACAGGATACTCCATCATATCTATATGCATGTTTGGAGAAGGATGTAAAGAAACTTTGCATGAAAATATGTGTTAGTAAAGATGAGTAACATGCTACATGTACTCATAGCAGATCTGGGTTTTCTGCTTTCCTACTGCATGTGCTGTCAAAATTTGCTGTCATCACAGAAGTATGTACACCTTCTTTTTTTTTTGATTGTAGGCTGGCAGTGATGGAGAAAGTATTGGAAACTGCCCCTTCTCTCAGCGTCTCTTTATGATTCTGTGGCTAAAAGGTGTCATATTTAATGTCACAACTGTGGATTTGAAAAGGTGAGATTGTAACCGGGGTTCTCATTTTCAGAATAACTTTTCCAAAATGGTGACTCCCTTTTAAAGGGTGACTCTCTTCTGATAGATTTGGAATGCGCACCGTGGCTTGGCATTATGTTAGCAGCCTGGATGCCTGACTCCTCGTTGGGGTTCACTAATATAAAGTGAACTAACTCCTTTGAAGCAGTTGAAATCTTAATCTGTTTTGCAGTAGGTCTCTGTAACATAAGACAGAAGATTTTGGGGTTTTTTTAAGCATTTCAGAGCACATTCAGATACGGGCTAGCGACTTCTCACCCCACCGGTGTGAGGCAGCTGGATAAGTTTTATTTAGTAAGAAAGACATGGAGTAGCCTGCCGTTTTAAAGGTGAAACAGTTTGTTGCAATGGACTGTGGAAATCACAAAATTGCTTCTCGTTTCGATTAACTCCATCTCTTTCTTCCCATCAGAAAGCCTGCTGACCTGCAGAACCTCGCCCCGGGAACAAACCCCCCCTTCATGACATTTGACGGCGAAGTGAAAACCGATGTCAATAAGATCGAGGAGTTCTTGGAAGAAAAACTAGCGCCGCCCCGGTACTGTATTCTTGGCCGCTTTTAGCCCCTCATGGCCCTCGAGGGTGGTCAGTGGGTGACCAAAACCGCTCGGTTTCAGCGAGTCAGGCTCTTGATGAGCTGCATGGGTTATAATTGTGAGGCTGAGGTGGGAAGGGGGGGCTGGTCCGATCACTGTGGTGGAGCTTTCTGGGAGGGGTAACTTTGGAGTGAAACAGTGCTGAAGTGTGGCCAAGGGGTGTCCCCGAGGTGTCCCCAAGGCCCTGGCTGTGCACTTCCCGCTG